>CAUYRH010033900.1:0-19838 GCA_963574655.1 Perodicticus potto | reverse complement strand
TAAGGCACCAGCCACGTACACCTGAGCTGGCGGGTTCGAATCCAGCCCAGGCCTGCCAATCAACAAAGACAGCTACAACCCAAAAATGGCCTGGCACTGTGGCACGCGCCTGTAGTCCCAGCTACTTGGGAGGCAGAGGCAAGAGACTCACAGGAGCCCAGGAATTGGAGGTTGCTGTGAGCTGTGATGCCACAGCACTCTATCCAGGGTGACAGCTTGAGGCTCTGTCTCAAAAAAAAAAATATATATATATATATAAAATAAAATTACTAAATTAGACCAACAGGTGGCAGATAGTCACAAAACTAACCTTAAAGTTTTTTAGAATAGACTGATTACCTAAGAGTCCTAAAAACAAAGAAATTAACATGAACATATGATTAATGCTTCCCCCTAAATTAAATGTTAGTAACAAAAATAACACAAAAATCTAAAAGAGCAAACAAGTTGGAAAATTCAGTTAAGAATTCTTCATTCCTCACTTTTAAAACACACTAAAACTTAGGGGTGTTTGTTTTTTTTTTGAGACAGAGTCTCAAGGTGTTGTCAGTCACAGGCTAGAGTGCCACGGCATTAGCCTAGCTCAGAGCAATCTCAAACTCCTGACTTCATGCAATCCTCCGCCTTCAGCCTCCTGAGTAGCTGGGACTACAGGCACCTGTAATACTTGGCTAATTTTTTCTGCGCCTAGGTCTAAAAATTAGTTTTAAGCATGTTTCAGGCAAGACCAAAAAGATTCTTTATGAATGTTTGTCATAAAGTTTTGTAGAACTGATCAAAAAAGAAAGTACTACAAAAACCTATTGAATATTGAAGTAAACAACAATGTGTAAAAGTTAAAATTGTTTGAAGGTCTCTTAAAAGAAAATACTTCCCAAAACATATAACATAGTATAATACAGAATGACAATTTTTAGGTGATATTTAAATTTCTTTATTTTTAAACCACACTGTTATAGTTACTAAAATACATATCACTTGCTCTGCTTAATTCAACATCCATGCTCTTTCCCAAAATGTTTTAAGAAATGATTGAGGCTATGCTTTCAAATCAGACCAATGGAAGTTTCAGCCTGACTCCTCCACATCCTGTCTCTGACCTTGGGCAAGTAACAATGTAACTTCAACTCAGAAACCTAAAAGAAAGAGAATAATATTTTACCTCCTGCTCTTATGGGGATTAAATGCTCAATACAATGCCTAGCACAGTCAAGATTCACTAAATGCTATTAGGAAAATATCCAATACAAAGAAATTTTAAACTTACAAAAATATGAAAAGTTTCTATCAAGGAATTTCACCCACTTTCTAAATAGACTTTAGAAACAGTTAAGTTATACGGACAATTGCAAGAACCTACTAGAATGAGCAGGCCAAGAATCATGAAACTGAGGTGATCATCTGAATTTCTCCATGTTTCTAAGTATCAACCAAATATATACATACAGGAAAACTACCCCAAGCCTAAATTCTTCATTAAAAAATTATTAAAATTACAAAAAAATTACGTGGTCAGAGTTGAAAGCAGGGAATCATGGTTTTCTCATCTTTGTATTTCTAAGCCAAGCATATGTGCCTGGTGTGTATAGTACGTACTTAACAGCGTTTTTTTTTTTTTTTAATGTTTGGGTTGGGATTTTAGCCCAGGGACTGGTTTGTCTTCCTAAGCACTTCTTGCTCAACCTTATCTATTCTAAAAGAAATTCAGATTTTCATCTGACTATAGTTTTAACTACACTAAAATAAGCTTTCTTTACAAACCACATTGGCAAAGATCAAAATGTTTGGTGGATGACTGGTAAAATTGTTGAGACCACCAAGACTCTCATATTCTTTCATATTGAAAGTATGAACTAGAATAACTATTTTGGAGGGAAATTTGGCAATAACTATCAAGTTTTTTTTTTTTTAACTTTATCCGAATTAATATGAGGGTACAATTTAGGTTACATTGTTCTCACTTCCAGAGTAAAGTTCCATTTCTAGAAGAGCCCCTCACCCAGGGAGCGTGTTATACACCCTTATAATGGGCACATTAGGTGAGATCCCACCTGATGCCCTCCCTCCTTCTGTCATATGTTCTCCCCCCACCCACTCCTGATTCCCTCCCTCTACCCCCTCCCCAGACTGGACTATATAGTGTTTCATTGCTCTTATGAACATGTAGTTGTTTATATATTGATTGTATATTAGTATGGATATTTATTTCTTAACAGTTATTTTTAGCATTGAAATGAAAGACAATATACTGCCTAGAATTTCAAATTCTTATTTTAACTTTTATTTTCAATGAATTTAGTTTTCATATTATATAATAATATAACAAGTATAATCCTACTAAAAGTACTTGTTTTACAGCAGTGGTTCTCAACCTTCTTAATGCTGCAATGTATTTTCATTGTTAAAACATGATCACGACCCACAGGTTGAGAACCGTTGTTCTAGGGGCTTGGGACACATCTAAGGAAAAAAAGCTATAGGCACTCCTGTAGTCTACATTCTAACACAGTAAGTTAGAAATAAATAAGTATAACAAGGAAATTATGAATTAAGTCACAATCTGGAGGACAGAGTAGCTAAAAGAAAAAGTAGTGTGATGAGAAGGAACAAGAATGTCTGTTAGCTATAACCTAAATGACACCGCCCAAAGGAAGAGTTAGCCATTCATCCCATATTTCACAGTGGTTAAGAGTACAAGCAGTGGAATAGGATTGCCTGGGTTCAGACGTTGGCCTCGAATTACTACTTCTGTGCTTGTTTCCTAGTCTGTGAAATAACAACAATACCCAAAATTATATAGAATTTTTTGTGAGAATTAAATGAGATAATGTCTGTAAAGCATTTATATTCATTAAATGTCAACACCTAAGTATATTATCTACAGTACAACCATCAAATCCATCTTGTCCACTGCTTTTTTTTTATTAAGAGACAAGGTCTTGATAAGCCACCCAGGCTGGAGTACAGTGCCACAATCACAGCCCACTATAGCCTCTAATTCCCGCTTCAGTCTCCCAAGTAGCCAGGACCACACATCCATGTAACTCATACATAGCTAATTTTTCTCTTTTCTGTAGAGATGAGGTCTTGCTGTGCTTCCCAGACTGGCCTCAAAGTCCTGGACTCAAGCAGTATATCCATTCAGCATTCCAAAGCACCTAAAGAACTAAAAATGTTAGAATGTGGAAAAACTATTTAATAGTCCTTTGGAACTTCTTTTTCAGATAACTTTTTTCAGACCTCACTGAAAATCCCACAAAGATATAAACCATTTTCCTAGAACAATTCTATCACAGAGGTCCATGCAAAATTTTACAAATGTGTAAAACTGACAGGACTGTGAAATGTTTTCCCCCTGTCCTTTCCGGGAACTTTTTGTATCCCTAAAAATTATTTTCTTTCCTTTTCATGTCTTCACCAATAGAATTTATTCGGTTGTGAAATATCACTCTTAAATCTTCCTTATTTCTATATATAAGCTGAAAGAACAACTCTTATTACTAAACCCAACTTAAACTTCCAAATAACAGTGGAAATGTGATTCAAATCTTATAATATACAAGTAGGTCAAACTACATTTTATTTAGGAAACAATGAGATAAATATGAAGCCCATAACATGCAGTCCACTAAAATGAGTTTTATGAAAAAACATACTTTAATTGCAATAAATCATCACAAATATCTAATAAAATTGTGTAATACTTTAAAATATTTTCATATATACTCTCATGAAAGTTGCAACAAACCTATAAAATATTACATTCTGAAAGTGCACTGTTTAGCTGGTAACCACCAGTAAGAGGTAACAATCGAGCATTTGAAACATGGTTAGTCCAAACCAATTTCTATAAATGTAAAATACACATATTTCAAAGACAGAAAAACTATGAATTATTTCATTAATAACTTTTTATACTGAATATATCTGAAATAATGTACTTTCTTTAACCCATATCTAAAATAAATTTCACTTATTTCTGTTTATTTTTTTAAAAGACTAGAAAATTTAAAATCACGTATTTGTAATTCAGCTACTTAATATGCCTCAATTTTATATGTATACTCACTTCACAACAACTACCTTAAAGATGGTATAATTTTACAGTTCAAACAACAATTTTTGATGTTGTTTTGAGACAGTCTCACTCTACTGCCCTGGCTAGAATACACTGGCATCATCATAGCTTACTGCAACCTCAAACTCATGGGCTCAAATCATCCTTCTACCTCAGCCTCCCTCATAACGGAGACTACAGGTGTGTGCCACCATGACCCAACTAATTTTTTTTCCATTTTTTTTTCTGTAGCAACAGGGTCTCATGCTCTTGAATGTGATCTAGAACTCCTAATCTCAAGTGATCCTCCTGCCCCTGCCTCCCAGAGTGCTCTGATTACAGGCATGAGCCACCATACCTGTCCAACAACGTTCATTTTAAATAATCTTTTTAACGCTAAAAATTAAGGCTTAAGGCATAAATTTGTTTAATGTGACAAACTGAAACACTCAGAAAAATTTCCATTTTAGGTAACCTTCCTTTTATTTACATACATGGAGCTAATAATCAGCAGATCTACCAGACAAGATACTTACTATTGATTCTCTACTAAAAGGATTTACAACTAGCCTCAATGAGGACAGGATTAAAAAGTTTAATTACAGACAGAATTAAAATGTTTATTTCTAAATAAAGTTGGGTCTCAGATATCAACTTGAAACAGTAATTCCATCAAGCCAGCAGTCTCCAACCTTTTTGGCAATAGGGACAGTTAGTTTCAGGAAAGAATTTTTCCATGAGTGTGACAGGAGAGGATGATTCAAATATATTATATATCCACCTCAGATCATCATGCATTAAAATTCTCACAGAGATATGCAAGCTAGATGTCTTGTATGCACCGTCTACAATTAAGACTGCAGCTCCTATGAAAATCTACTGCTACTTATCTGACAGGGTGCAGAGCTCAGGCACTGATGCAAGTGATGGAGCAACGAGGAGAGGCTATAAATGCAGATGAAGCTGTGCTGGCTTGTCACCTCCTGCTGCGCAGCCCAGTTCCTGAGTGTCAGAAACAGGTAACAGTGGGGGAGGGGGGCGGTGCTGGGGACCACAGCACTAGGCAATATCTAGTTAGTGTGGTTTAGGTGGACATATTTCAATATATTTAAAGTCTGCGTTATTCAAGTAACACAAACTCCTCAGTAACTCCAAATCTGAGTATTACTGAATTGAATTTAGTGGATACTTAGCAGGCTCCCAATTTTCTGCTAGTTATTAAAAGTTCTAACAACTTTTTTAAATAAAGTAAGTGATGTGGTCTCTAGCATCAATGAGCTCAGGGCAAGTAAGGTCAATTACATTTGTAATGAAAAGAATTACAAAGTATTTAGGTTTTAAACTATGAGGTAATAATAAATTCGACTGCTTTTTGTAGAAAATAAGTTATGTAAGAGTTTAGAATAATTTTGTGAAAAAGAGATTACCCTGAAATGTGACATACACCTATTATAATACCATTTGACACTAACACTGAAATTTTAACAATTTTCATCACAAGTTAATTTTTTTATTTTCGGTAGAGAGAGTCTCATTTTAACACCCTCAGTAGAGTGCTGTGGCATCGCACAGCTCACAACAACCTCCAATTCCTGGGTTAAGGCGATTCTCTTGCCTCAGCCTCCTGACTAGCTGGGACTACAGGCGCCCACCATAATGATCGGCTATTTTTTGTTGCAGTTTGGCCGGGGCCAGGTCTGAACCCTTCACTCTCAGTATACGGGGCCAGTGCCCTATCCACTGAGCCACTCAAGATAATTTTTTTAAACTGTTTTTTAAAATATATTTGGTGGCTCAGCGCCTGTGGCTCAGCAGGTTAAGGCGCCAGCCACGTACACCTGAGCTGGTGGGTTCGAATCCAGCCCTGGCCGCCAAACAACGACGGCTGCAACCAAAAAAAAAAAGAAAATGGCCAGGCGTTGTGGCAGACGCCTGTAGTCCCAGCTACTTGGGAGGCAGAGGCAGGAGACTCACTTGAACTCAGGAGTTGGAGGTTGCTGTGAGCTGTGATGCCACTGCACTCTATCCAGGGTGACAGCTTGAGGCTCTGTCTCAAAAATAAATAAATAAATAAATAAATAATAAAATATATTTGGTAAGAACAGTCAAATTAGTAGGTTAGTTAAAATGACTTCTTCATTTTATATAGTGTACACACATACCAAAATAGCAAGGCAAAATACTAGAGTGCAACTTCCTATAGCAGACTAGGAACTTTAATTAAAGCCTAATACAAAACTTTGATCTTAGAACACATTTCTAAATAAAGGTTAGAAATGAAGAATTCTAACACAAGGAATGAGAAAACCCATGTAGAATAGCATACATTTGAAATACCACCTTTGTTTCCTAAAAACATGCTACTTTAAAGCAGAACTATATGGTCTCAATTTTACAAATACAGTACATGACCTTCCACATTTATAATCCCAAAGAATCTGACACCTGGTCATTACAATAACATGATAAATATTCTAGAAATGACACTTTTGTGCTTAAAGTCAGACTAAATGTTAGGTAAATTTCTGGCCTCCTCAGTTACTGGAGCACTGATGGGACACTAAGATAAGGCGACAATGTTAACATATTAGGTAAACAGACGTATCTCAAAAGATCAGCTGAAGTGAAGACCTGCTTCATTTTAAAGACTTACTGCCAGAAGAGGAAAAAATATCTTGGTTACTACCAAGAAATCCTGTATTATCACTGGTCAAACCATTGGGAGATGAAGAAATCCTATTTGCCTTCCAGTATAGGAATCTATAATCTAATCTTTAATATGTTTCTGTTACGTGTAAACATTTCAGGCATCGGAACAGATCCCCTTAAATTACTACATTCCCTCTTTTCAAGTTTTATTCCTATTATGTTAAGTGTATTTCCTACCAAAACACTACAAGCCATCCCAACACATTTAGGACATTCATCAATAACTGGAGAGAGGGAAAGGGAAGAGCATTTATATCAGAATCCAGGAACTGTGCAAAGGTTTTTTTGTTTTTGTTTTTTTTTTAACCCCTGAGACAGAGCCTCACACAGTCTCCTTGGATATAGAATCCTGGGTAGAGTGCCCTCGTAGCTCACAGCAACCTCAAATTCCTTAGCTCAAGTGATCCTCTTGCCTCAGACTCCTGCACAGCTGGGACTACAAATACCCACCCCTACACCCAGCTAGTTTTTTGTTTTTTGTTTTTCCTATTTTAGTAAGGATGAAATCTTGCTCTTCCTCAGGCTGGTCTCAAACTCCTGAGCTCAGATAATCCACCTGCCTTGGCCTCCCAGAGTACTAGTAAAGTTAAAAAAAAAAAAAATGTGTTTCTAATATGCCCAATTTTTAACACTGTTGTCTACTCTTTGGGCACCAAAACTTTAGTTTTAGGTAGATCCCTAGTACCTATTATGCTATTAATCACATTCCTCACATTAAGGCAAATATTTCTTGATTAACCTTTGACCCCAGAGAGCTCACAAATGCACCAAAAGAACATCTTGTTTGAATGCCTTTAGGCATGCTTTGCAGTCAAAAGGTTAAACTCATCTGCAGAGTCTTTCCTTGACGATGTCATCTTGTGATGGAACCTTCCTCTTAACATTGGTGACAACTGTTTGTGCCATGTCACTTAAGATGGGAATATGTTCTGAGAAATACATTATTAGGCAATTCTGTTCTCATGCAAACATCATAGAGCACATGTACACAAAATTAAATGGTACAACCTGCTACACACCTAGGTTATATGGTACAGCCTATTGCTCCTAGGCTACAAACCTACACAACATGTTACTGTACTTAACAGTGTAAGCAATCATAACAAAATGGTTAAGTATCTGTGTATTTAAACACAGAAAAGGTGCAGGAAAAAATACAGCGTAACAGATAAATATGGTATACCTGCTAGGGCACTTAAAATGAACTGAGCTTACAAAGCTGGAGTTGCTCTGGGTGAGTGAATGATGAGTGAATACAAAAGCCCAGAACATTACTATATACAATTATAGACCTTAGAAACATCACACATGACATTTATTTTTAAAAATTGTATATGTCATGTTTATAAAAAGAAATTTTCTGTCTTCAATAATAAATTAGTTTACTGTAACATGTTTATCAACTTTTTAATATTTTTAACTTTTTAATTCTTTTGTAATAACACTGAGCTTAAAAAACAAAACACATTGTATGGCTATACAAAAATATTGCCTTTATAACCTTATCCTATAAGCTTTTTCTATTTTAAATTATTTTGCTTAAAAACACACACAGGCTCAGTGCCTGTGGCTCAAGCGGCTGAGGCGCCAGCCACATACACTTGAGCTGGCGGGTTCGAATCCAGCCCGGCCCGCCAAACAACAATGACAGCTGCAACCAAAAAATGGCCGGGTGTTGTGGCGGGCGCCTGTAGTCCCAGCTACTTGGGAGGCAGAGGCAGGAGAATCGCTTGAGCCCAGGAGTTAAAGGTTGCTGTGAGCTGTGATGCCACAGCACTCTACCCAGGATGACAGCTTGAGGCTCTGTCTCAAAAAAAAAGAAAAAAGAAAAAAGAAATAAAAAATAAAAACACACACACATATTAGCCTAGGCCTACACAGGGTCAGGATCATTAATATCACTGTCTTCAACCTACACATCTTGCCCCACTGGCTGAAACATGCACGGCCCTTCTTTTGGAATACCCTCTAAACGACATGTCTGAGGCTGTTTCAGTTTTCTTTTTTCTTCTTTTTTTTTTTGAGACAGAGTCTCTCTTTGCCACCCTCAGTAGAGTGTCCTCGCATCTTAGTTCACCACAACCTTAAACTATTGAGTTGAAGCGATCCTCTTGTCTCTGCTTCCTAAGTAGCTGGGACTACAGGCACCGACCACAAAGCCCAGCTATTTTTAGAGACAGTGTCTTGCTCTGGATCAGGTTAGTCTCAAACTCGTGAGCTTAGGCAATCTATCCGCCTCTGCCTCTCAAGTGGCCCTCTTTTAATATAAGTAGGAATACACTCTAAAATGATAGAAAGTATTGTACAGTAAATATATAAATCAGTAAGAGTTGTTTACTGCCAAGTGTTAAGTACTGTATATAAATGTATGTATGAGCTATACTTTAGGACAACCGGTAGTGCAGGTTTATTTACAGGAGCATCACCACAAACATCTAAAACTATAATGGAATGGCTACATCACTAGTCAATAGAAATTTTTTAGCTCCATTATAATCTATGGGACCATTGTCCTATTCTGGATACATGATTGACCAAAATATCACTATGTAACACACGGCTGTATTTTTCTAAGAGGGAAACCTGTAGTGATTGGATGCTACGTAGTAACTCCCTTCATATCATATGGACATTGAATCACCACCAAAAAGGAACCTATTAAGAACTAAAACAGATACTGGAATTCAGGCTCCCACACTAATCATGTGTTTTGCAAATGAGCTGAAAACAGGCTCATGACAAAAAGCTAAATATGGTACATAAAATTTAAAAATCATAAAATGCAAGTCTGCTAGAGTCACTGGAAAGGACTGATACTGTATAAATAAGTTGTAGGGAAAACTTTATAACAGCCATACCTGACACTAGATCAACATCTAAAGTCAGATATCAATTTAGAATAATGAATTTTTTAAAAAGAGTTTCTTCTTAGGCCATTGCCAGCCTGTAGTTTTAGAATAAGGAATACAAGTATTGCCTATCTCCCTAAAGCTCTCCTTAAATTCTGTACATAGAAAATGCCTCAAATTTCTTGATGATAGGCATTCTGCCACATTTAACAAATGTAGATCACTAAAAACATCAGTTTAACATAAAATTCAAATAAATCTCTGCTAATATTCATCCCACTTAAAGGTTTTTCCTAACTAGAAGTCACTAATATCAGGCTTTCCCACAATACACCCAATACTGAAAAGTACCTACATGTTCTACACAGTTACATTACATAAAATTCAGTAATTGCCTTAGTACAAAACCATCTCATTCCACTGGTCCTTTAAGGACAGTATCTTTTTTGTTTTTTTCTTTTTGTGAGACAGAGCCTCAAGCTGTCACCCTGGATAGAGTGCTGTGGCATCACAGCTCACAGCAACCTCCAACTCCTGGGCTCAAGCGAGTCTCTTGCCTCTGCCTCCCAAGTAGCTGGGACTACAGGCGCCCGCCACAACGCCCGCCCATTTTTTGGTTGCAGCCATCATTGTTGTTTGGCGGGCCGGGCTGGATTCGAACCCGCCAGCTCAGGTGTACGTGGCTGGCGCCTTAGCCTGTTGAGCCACAGGCGCCGAGCCTTTAATTTTATTTTTATTGTTGGGGATTCATTAAGTTTTTCTGTTTTTAATAGAGGTGAGGTCTTGTTCTTGCTCAGGCTGGTCTCAAACTCCTGAGCTCATGTGATCCACCTGCTTCAGCCTCCCAGACTACTAGGATTACAGGCGTGAACCACTGCATCTGGCCTCAAAATTTGTCCTTTTGTGACTGGCTTGTTTCACTTAGCATGTTTTCAAGGTCCATCCATGTTGTAGCATGTACAGAATTTCCTTTTTTCTTCCTTTTGAAGCTAAATGACATTCTGTTACAAGCATATACCACTTTTTTTTTTTTTGAGACAGATCCTCAAGCTGTCACCCTGGGTAGAGTGCAGTGGCATCACAGCTCACAGCAACCTACAATTCCTGGGCTCAAGTGAGTCCCCTGCCTCCGTCTCCCAAGTAGCTGGGACTACAGGTGCCCGCCACAACGCCCGGCCATTTTTTGGTTGCAGCCGTCATTGTTGTTTGGCGGGCCCGGGCTGGATTCGAACCTGCCAGCTCAGGTGTACGTGGCTGGTGCCTTAGCCCATTGAGCCACAGGCGCTGAGGCACATATACCACATTTTGTTTATCTATTAACCTGTTGATGGCTATTTGGGTTGTTTTCATTTTTGTGGCTATTGTGAATAATGCCACCGTCTTTATTATTTTTTTAATTGCTAAGGTGGAAATAACCAATTGCATCTGTGCTCATGTTTTATCTTCTTACTCTGTTTTGGTTTGTATATAGCACTAGTATTATATAAAAGTATTTAGTGTTCGTTTGCTTGACAATTTTCCCTTTCCCCCACTAGAACCTGCGCTCCTTTAGGGGCTCTGCTTGTTCACTGTTGGGTCTCAACCTTAGAACTGTGTTTGGCATCCTTAATAAATATCTGCTAACCAGAGAAACTGAGTCGTGAGGGAAGGTGAGGAGGGGAAGGCTTTTTTTCTACAAACCTAGTTCACGCTCCTGTACCACCATGCAGTCAGGAGGGTGTGATTCCTGTTGACTTCACGCAATGGTTGGGGTTGAGACGGTGTTCTGGCGTAATAGTGGCTTTTCTCTCCATTTTAGAACAGCAACTCTTCTGTACCCAGCATCCTGCAGTGGGAATTTAGGAGTGATCTAGGAGAATAGGCTGTAAGTCAGGAGACCTGGAATTAACCTGGCTTTGCCATTAAATTAGCCATATACCTGTATTATTTTATTCAATTTTAACTTAAGTATTTTTTTTTTGGAGACAGAGCCTCAAGCCGTCGTCCTGGGTAGAGTGCTGTGGCATCATAGCTCACAGCAACCTCCAACTCTTGGGCTCAAGCGATTCTCCTGCCTCCGCCTCCCAAGTAGCTGGGACTACAGGTGCCCGCCACAGCACCCGGATTTTTTTTTTTTTTTTGGGCTGGGGCTGCTTTTGAACCTGCCACCTCCGGCATATGGGGCTGGCACCCTACTGCTTGAGCCACAGGCACTGCCCAACTTAAGTTTTTTTTGAGACAAGAGTCTCACTCTGTCATCCTGGGGTTGAGTGCCATGGCCTCAGCTCACAGCAACCTCAAACTCTCATCTGTCATTGTGACCCCTGAGGTACTCTAGATGGAACATTGTATATTGTATTTGTTTCCTTGGTCATGTTTCCTGTCATCAGGAGATTATAACCTATAACTGGTTGTCTTGAGCTGAAATGCCAGGGCTTCCCAAGTTTTTCATAGAAGACAAATGCAGTCCAGCACATGAGCTGGGAAGGCATGACTGAAAGACTTTTCTTCCTTGTTTGCAGCTGTGGACAGGGTCAGGAGGACGTCTCCGGAGTCCCAGAGCAACAACTTGTGGGTCATTGTCGGTGTGGTCATCCCGGTGCTGGTGGTGATGGTGATCGTCATCATCCTCTACTGGAAACTGTGCCGCACGGACAAGCTGGACTTTCAGCCCGACACCGTGGCCAGCATCCAGCAGCGTCAGAAGGTAGGAGGCAGCTCCCCACACTGGCCCCATAAACGGTCATATGGAGTGGCAGGGGTGAAATGACTTTGTGCTGTTAAGGAAATCCTCTGGCTTTGTGGGGGGCATCTCTTACTCTTCACGTCCACTTCCTGACACCCCGGTTCTTCTGGAGTAATAAATACAGTCCAGGCACATGAAGCTGTCTAGTGGCTTGGCTGGTGTTTTTTGAGAGGATCAGTTGGAAAATCTCATCCATTCTGTGTATGAAATCTCCCCTATTTTATATTTTAGCTCTGGATATTTTCAGAGAATAAGAGCCCAGGGAGGTTCCCTCAGATCAGTGTATCTCTCTTTCATCACAGCTCCATCGGATAGCTCCTTCATTGTCGTCCACAATCCTGGAAGCCCACTGACCAGTCTTGATTAAGACCACTTAATCATTAAAAACTGAAGTACGTGCCTTAAGCATTTTAACATTTCAGAATAGATGAGTGGACATTTATTTGCCAGCCTTTTACTGTATCCCGAGTCGTCTTTTGAGTGTTGGTCTACAGAGTGGAATTGTGTATGGTCTTCCTTGTAATAAACAAACCCCATGATGTGTATCTCCTGCAGTTTCCAGTTTGGGTTTCCTTAGAACAAAACCATCTGAGTGCAGAACTCTCTCCATCTTTTCAAGGCCCCCATCCCTAACTCTGCAGACTTTTTGAATTAATTCGCCTACAGCTAATTTTACAGCATATTTTTTTTTTTAGCAGCCTGTCTTTCATGTGTCTTTCCAAAGCATTCAACTTAGTTTTTATAGAAGTAGCAATTGTCTTTTCACACATACGTTTCAGCAGTTTCCATGATATTTGACTGTTACATTAGGTTTCAGAGCATAGAAATCGACTTTTGGGCAGCAACTTGCACACCTGATGTGAGCAGAAACATGCCAGAGGGCTAGAGAACGCCCTGGCGGCAGGCGGCACAGTGTGAAAGTCAGTCAGTGTGTTTGCCAAGGGAGGGGGAAGCGGTAGTCTCCGGTGTGCGTTAACATGTTCCCTCTGTGGCTCTTACTCAGAGGCCTCACTGTGCTCTGAAAGTAGCAAGCAAGCAACAGCAAAAGACCAAGGAGTAAAGGATTGCCCTCATTCTGATTGTCTCAGTATAAAAAATATTCTGCAATTTACAAACTCAGACCTGTTGAATGAAAAAAATAAGTCAACATCTTAAATTTTATTTTAGTTTTGTCAAAGTAGATGAAGAGATGTTTTCCTTATGAATCAACCAAGAAATGAAAATCTTGAGCAAATTGCAAGCTCATAGCTATCAACTGTATTATGTGAGCATTTTATACATAAATGTTATATTTGTCACCTATCTTTATTATTTTTTTGTTTTTTAGAGACAGAGTCTCACTTTATTACCCTCAGTAGAGTGCGTGGTGTCACAGGTCATGGCAACCTCCACCTCCTGGGCATAGGCGATTCTCCTGCCTCAGCCTCCCAAGTAGCTGGGACCACAGGCGCCTGCCACAACGCCCGGCTATTTTTTGTTGCAGTTTGGCCAGGACTGGGTTTGAACCCGCTACCCTAGGTATATGGGGCTGGTGCCCTACTCACTGAGCCACAGGCGCCACCTCACCTGTCTTTATTATTCACATTGCCTGCTAAGGTTGTTTTGTTGTTGTTACTCTAGTGAATGGCATGGAAAAAACCTGGAGAAAAGTGCTCAATTCGCTAAATGATTCATAGTTTGAATCTCATTGTAATAAGATCAACAATAGGCTTGGAAATGTTTTTGTTCTGATGAAAGTGTTATTGTTACAGAGAGAGTTAAACAGTCTAGGTGGTTATGTGTTTAGGTCTTTTATGGTCCTAACATAAACACTGCTTGTGGAAGTCCGTCTGTTATCTGTTATTTGAATAAACTGTGGAGGGACAGCATCTTTTGGGTTCAAAACAGAATATTTCCCAAGCTTTCTCCTCTTCTCACTTTTATTTCCTCAACTTTTTCATGTCCCAGATGTTGCTGTAAATCAAATGGACAGTTTCAAATAGATCTTCCAGCCTGTGGAGTTGGTTTCTTTCTTCCACAGCTACAAGGATCGGTGCATACATCTTTACAGCCTTTATGGGAAAAGTCTACACAGCAGGGCTCCTCAAAAGAATAACTTGTCTTCTGACCCTGTTAGGAGGGCCAAACCTTGCCAATATTGCAGAAGCTTGGTCTTTTTTTTGCTGACACAGTAACCCGCTGTGTAGATCTTGCGTTTGTAAGAGGAAAATGAAGATCTTCATTTAGTTCAAAAACAAACGTCTCCACTTCATAAGTGTTTCTTCTGAGGTTATGTGGCCATAGCGAAGGGCCTCTAACCTCGTCCTCGGGCAGTTTGCGGAGATGCTGGCCTCCCCATCACCGCAGGAGCTTTCTCCTGCTGGTGCAGCTCTGTTTTCTCTCTCCATCCTGCTCTCCCCACCCCCGACAAGCATCAACACTACTCTCTGAAATCCTTTAGCAAATCCCAGAGCTGCGAACATCTGGAAACGATAAATCTGCTGACCTAAAATCCACACCCCTTTCCCCTTGTAACAAGAAGGAAACCTCTTCAGATTGTCTGGAAATAGATTAATTTTGAAATATAAGAAAGAGAGGCCATTCTGTCTTGTTTGAGGTAGGGCTTTTTCTTACTTCCAGTCATAATGAAAAGAAAACCCCATGCACGTTTCTTTTCTGTGTATTCTCTTTAATCTATAATCCAAAGTCATCTTTTGTTACTCTCACCTAAAAAACTCCAAAGTGGATCCTACACACTGAATGGCACGGGCTGGATGCCACTCGTTCCAGGGAACTTGTTCTTGCAGGTGGGGACAGTCCTCACCTGGTTCCTGGTGCCTGGCGGTGGCTCTTGACCACCCTCAGCTGCTCCTAAGGTTGGTTTCTCTCTCTGCAGGCAGCCAGGTGGAGCTGCCTTGGACACTGGGTGTCACTCACCAAACACTGATTATTTGCTCTGAGTCAGGCAGGTTCAGGCTCAGCTTCCAACACGATAGCATGCGAGCTCTGCCTTCAAGGGTATTAGCAGAGGAGAAGGACATCCAGGAGGGAAGGCCGTCTCAGGTGTCGAGGGAGCTCGGAGGAGGCAGAGCATCCAGCTCTCAGTGGTAGAGCATCTCCCCCTATTGAGGAGGTGACACGGGCTGAGCTGAAGCTTCAAGGTGGAAGAGATGAAGCCAGATGAAGTGGGCTCTGCAGCCGGGATGGCGAGAAGCGGAGGACGGCAGGAGCAAAAGTTGGAAGGAAGGACACAGCAGCCAAGAACCAGGTGGCAGAGAACCAGGCCCCGGGGGATTTTCAAGACATAGAAGGGATTAGAAATGATGCTGTAGGCAGTGGGCAGCCAAGGGTTCTCAGCAGGGAGAGCTGCCTGAACATACTTCTGTTTGAAACTGTTCCTTGGGAGGCGGCGTGGACAGTGGATAGAAAAGAGGCTCAGAGAGGGCTTCTTCCTTCTCAGTGAAGTCCAGCTCTTAGGACCCCCGTGCACCTGACGTGTAGGTGATTTCAGACCGTGCCTCGTGTGTCCTGTGGGTGAGAGAAGTCACTGTACTGAGCGTCACTAAAGACAAACAGGTGATAACTGCCTTGTCTTCACCTTCTAAATCGGAACAGCCTGGCGCTGGTGGTGATTTTCCACAAATCACGTCAATCAGGTAATAAATGCTTACGATGGCACTTCTCCACGATGGCACATTTTCATTCAGACACTTTGGGGTTTGCTCCGTGCTTTCTATTGCCATCTCAACTGCTCCTTCCCAGGGGGATGAGGCTAACCCGAGTCCTAGGACTTCCCTGGGTCTCATTCCATCTGGGCCTTATTATACTTACGGCCCACGTGTTAACATTCATCAGACGTCTCCTTTGTCACTTGGCTGACCTGCCCCCGTGGCCTCCCTGACTTGTCACTGACGTATTCCACTGGGGCCCAGTGTGGCCTGTCCCCTCTGTGATAGATTCAAGAAAGAAAGAACAAAAGAGCCATCCTTCTTCAGAAATAACTCAGTCTTAATATGAATATTGAAGACTCTAATTCATCTTGGCCCTTCTGAAATACTGATTGAAGCTGCATGTGGAAGCTGGACACACAATACCAGCCAGACTTCATTCTGGGTTTTATTTAAAAGAAACAGAATAACTAGAAAAAATGGATCAGAAAACAGGGATGAAACAAAAGGAGTTAATTCCATCCCAGGCAGGAGGGGAGCAATGTGTCCTCTGATTTTTTTTTTCCTTTCTGGGTGTAGATGGCTTTTGTTTTGTACATGAGCACAGGTTGGTTGCCAAGTTTCTATTGTCATAAAAGGTGGTGACTCACCCAGCCAGTGAGCTGTGCGAGGGTCTAATGGATTTATACAAAGATGTGAGACCCAACAATAAGCCAGCGGGACTTGTATATTTCGTTTTTGGCACGTACTCCTTTCTTGGTTCCCTGTAACATCCAGTAAGTTTGGTACTTCAGCTGACCGTGTTGAAATTCATTCATTCGTCATGTATTTATTGAGGGTCCGCCGTGTGTCACTTCCTGTTGCTGATTTACAGAATAGTATATCTAAATTCATATTTATAGCTATGACTGATGCCTGAATACTCTTTGCTATTTATGTTAACTGCCTGGTATTTCATCAACCGCCAGCAATAATAATGCTGTCAACCTCATTCGTATGGCCCTATGGAATTTATGAAGCATTTTCATGTGTACTGTCATGTTTGTTTCTCACACGAGCCCTGAGGTTTGTCCAGGAAGGAATTTGGTGCCTGTATGTGGGCTATGCTGACTATGCTGGTGGCAGCACTGTTTGTATTTTTACATCATTCACTTCGGAGATGCTGGCTTAGAGGAGGCTGTCTGTCACTCCTCCTTCACTTTCATCAAAGCAAAACACCTAACTCGTAAATGAGATTGTTGCCCAGTCCATAGAAGCATTCACTTTCTTCCTGGGAAATACACCAAGAAGGGTTTTAGCGGGATTTCCTAAGTGATGGTGGTGGTGATTCAGTGACTGTTTAGACCTGTTATTCTTTCACTTAAAGGCACTTTGTTTACGAGGCTAAAATGAGGTGCATCTGGGGGTCAAAGCAACCCCAGTAAATTAGAAATTGCTCATTTTAGGATTTTTATCATCAGTTGTGAATATTTGGTGTCAAATTTCAATTTTCTCTGCCATAAAAAGGCTTGACAGATGGACACTTGAGAATTATGTAGCTGGATTAGTAATTTCAAGATGAAAATAAAATTTATAATTATGTATTTTATAAATTAGGCCAAAATATCAAAGTCTAAAAGAGAAGACTTCATCCTAATCATATGCTACAGGTTTTTAAAAATTCAGGATTTATTTCCTAGCTGGCCTAAGTTTTCAACTTCCAATACGTAAATAGATGCTTTGCTTGTAGGAATGCGATTGAATCTTTGTAGAAATTTTTAACAAAAGAGGAAAAAATATTGGGCATGTAGATATGAAATTTACAAAAAGCACATCGATGATTGCTTATAACTACATTATTTTTGGAAGAACCCAAACATGATGCTGTGTAGTTAATCTAAATCAATTAAGTACACGGAGATAACAAATAAGCAAGCAGACAAAGGGTTATGTGGTGCTGTGAGCAAGAGATCTGCATTCAGGTGACCTGAACGCAACCTTGCAGTGTCCAGTAATTGTTTCAAAGAGGTTAATGAAAACGTTCCACAGGTCTGAGCAAACATTCAAGAGAATATATGGTACCGACTTTGTAGCTCCAATATTTTTTCCTTTGATTTGAAGTTACAATTTTGGTCTTTCCAAAGTGCACATGGGTATTTTTACTTCTTTTTCCTGTTGATGCAAAACATGAATGGCATTGAGACATGGACCCAGTGAACAAGGGTGCTTGATAAGCTCTTTCATTTCTGGGAATGGTGGTGAACTTGGAGAATGTGTACTTCTTGGTACATTGTGTTTTCCCAGCACACCGTTGAACCGATCTTGAATAGTCTAATTTTTTTTTTTTTTTTTTTGAGTCTCTCCCACTCTGGGTAGAGTGCCGTGGCATCACCATGGTTCACAGCAACTCAAAACTCAGGCTCAAGCGAGCCTCCTGCCTCAGCCTCCCTAGTAGCTAGTTTTGCTATTTTTAGTAGTTCCTCCTGCCTTGTCCTCCCGGAGTGCTGGGATTATAGCTGTGAGCCACTGTACCCGGCCCCATTCACTTCTAGGTCAGATCAATTTACAGAACCTTGTCTTGACCTTAGCCCCTGGATGAGGTGAGATTGGGCTTTTGGGATTTCTCAACTGCTGAACTCTTGGCTTTGTTCTCAGTGGATTCTTCTGTGGGGTAAAGTGTTCTCTGATGGGTGGGAGATGGTAGAGGTGAGACTGGCTCATTAAATCGTTGCTGCTGTGTCCCCTGTGCAGAATATCCGGATTCACATCATCCCAGGCTGGCCTGAATTATCCTGTTTCTTGCCTACATTTCTCCCTTATTTATCTAAGGGAGGAAGAAAGGAAGCCATATGTCAAGTTAAATTCAGGGTCTTCTTTCAGGGGGTCTGCCAAGACCAGTGTTTTGAATTGTCTTTTTACTTGATACTCTAGAGGTTTCTACACCTCTGGACAGAACACCATAGGAAGCTACTGCATGGATAAGAGGGGGACTGGTCTTCTGTAAAGTGGGAGCAGGACTCTTAGAAAGGGATGATAGCTCCAAACCTTTATATGAATGCTAAAACACATCTATAGTCCAGAATGAAGGAGAGAAGAAGAGAGGGAGGGGGGAGACCGGGTAGAGGAAGGGTAATCTGTGGGAGCTCACCTGTTGTGCATAATGCAAGGGTACATGTCACATCTATTAAGAGTACAGTATAAATGTCTTAATGCAACGATTAAGTAAGAGAGGTTGAAGGCTATGTTAACCAGTTTGAAGTAAGCATTCCAAATTATATATAAAAAACAGCATAGTGTACCCCATAAATGCATTAATGTACACAGTTATGATTTAATAAAAAAATTAATTAAAAAAAGAAGGGGATAGCCTGGTGCCTGTGGCTCAACGGGCTAAGGCACCAGCCACGTACACCTGAACTGGCGGGTTCAAATCCAGCCTGGCCCGCCAAACAACAATGACGGCTGCAACCAAAAAATGACTGGTCATTGTGGCGGGCGCCTGTAGTCCCAGCTACTTGGGAGGCGGAGGCAGGAGACTCGCTTGAGCCCAGGAATTGGAGGTTGCTGTGAGTTGTGATGCCACGGCACTCTATCCAGGGTGACAGCTTGAGGCTCTGTCTCAAAAAAAAGAAGAAGGGGATGATGGGAGGTGCTGATCCACATCTGGGTTGGGGAAACATACCTACCCTGGGGGTGGGGGAAGCCGAGGAGTGGCAGATTTGGGTTCATCTTTTGTAAAACGGTGTTCCCAACCTCTGTGTATGCTCACAAACTGCCCAAGTGATAGGGTGGCCTGCTCCTGTAACGTGAGCTCATTAATCAGAGGATACAGGCATGCCACTCTTTGCCTTTTTGTTTCTAAGCAACATTTG
>CAUYRH010033897.1:0-16539 GCA_963574655.1 Perodicticus potto | reverse complement strand
CTATATTTCAAACACAACAATCCACCAAATCGCTGTGCGTTGCCAAGTGCTCATCCACTCCGACAATTCACATGGCGAAAGGTCCAGTACTCCCTCCCTCTCACCTGCTGACTGGAGAGTGATGAACTACCGGACTGTCACCACTGCCATCTTCCTTTTTTAACTAAATTTTGAGGGATGAACACACTTTCCTAAAATCAATTATACATTTTGACTACAATAATATTAAAAATTCCTTGTTATAAATGACTCCACTAATAATAATGATAACAATTTTTATATAGCCCTTATTATGTACCTGGCCTTGTTGTCATCACTGAACCTTTATTAATCCATTTGCTTCAAAATATTCATTAGGTAGATAATGTTCTCATCCTCTGAGGGTATCAAGGCATGGTTAATTAAGTGATTTCCTCAAGATCAAACAAATAGTGATATTAAAAGTTGAACCAAGACTTAGAACTTGGAATCATTTAAATAAATAAATACAAATGAGACTGAAGATTGAACCACACAAAAAGCAACGAGGAGGAGAATAAATTAAAATTCCAAAAACTCAATGAGAAAAATAAAAAATTTGAATCAGTAGAGAAATAAGCAAAGATTTGGTTTTGTTGTAAAAAAAAAAGTACACAGAGTTACAAAAGTTTTTCAGAGGTTTGATTTGCGCAACAGTAATCTATGAATTAGGCAGTTCCAAGCCAGAAGTGGTCAGGGGACACCACCAAGGGACCCAAGGGCAGGATTCTATGGGATGAACATGGAAGAAAAGCCAGTAATCATGTGCCTGGTTCTTTGGTCTGTTTTGCTGGAGAGTCCCTAGTTATGTGACTATAAAATAGTTGGTGATTTTTGATTGGTTAGCCTTAACTTTCATTTTTCATTGACAAATGTATTTATAAGCAATATGGCAAGTTTTGCTTATGTTTACAATCAAGTAAGGGTGAGATCACTCATGAGACCTCACAGTCTGGTGTGAGGAGGGATTCCTCAGGTTTGGTCTTCATTTTAATTTGCTTTAACTGTTGTCCTATGTGATTGATGGACATATAGATGAAAAACAGAGGGTGCATATTTCTCAAAAGGAAATAAATCGAAACACCCATGTGAAGTTCATTAGAGATGAAAAGGCAGCTCACTTCCAGTGTGTGCTATCAGGTCTACCAGAGCCAAGTTGCCTTACAAGGACACAGAACTACCAAACATGTCACCTTTGCTGCTGTCAATGGGCATTTTTTATTCACCTGCTTCTTAGTTTTTCTTCAGATGATTTTGAGATATTACAGGTATGTCTCTTGACTCATGATTTTAAACAATTGGGGAGGAAAAGCCGAATGTATTCATATGTATTAATTTATTAAAGGCTAGATGAATAATCCATCCCACCTCTGCCATGGTATCCCAGGACACATCAGACTCTAGATTTGTTTGAAGTTTCTTCCTGGACAGGAACAGACATTTTTTTAAAAAGATAGAACTTGAGTCACTAATGAACATATGGAAACATGCTTACCTCAGTCTTAGATTGGAAATATAAGTAAAAATGAGTATGAGATGACATAAGGCAAAAAACAATACGTCTACTAATGCTGGATGTGGGAGAAGATTACCAGAAATAGCAGAAAACATGAAATCTAGATTGTTGGTGGGAGTGCATACTGGTTCCATGACTTTGGAAAATAAATAATGAAAAACCAGTGGGAAGATACTCATGTTCAGAAATGCAGCTCATTCTAAATGCATTCCCTAGAGCAGTGAAAAATGCTCAAAAAGCCTCATGCACCAGAGTGTTTACTGCAGAAGTGCTTGTAATCACGAGAATCAAAACTGACTTCACTTTCCATCAGGAGCACAGTGTGTAAATACATTTTGGTTCATCCATTTAATGGAACATTATTTAATAGCAAATTGGATGAACTATATCTGTAAATCAACATTGCTAAAGTTCAAAACAATGCTACATGTTTAAAAATAATACCAACATTATTCATATGTTCAGGTGTACCCTCTAAAAGTTCAAACATCCAAGTGAAAGCATGTGCCCTGAACTAGAGAGAGCAACTTCTTAGGATTGAGGTGCAGAAAGAGGGTGGATGTGGGTCAAATTTTCAGCTGTACATGTAAAATATGATGACTTTTAAATTCAAAAAGGGAAATAAGAGTAAAATCAAGAGCTACTAAAGAAAAATAGTTATATTGGTTTAATTTTGGTGATGGGTATATGGATGTCTGTAGTATTCTTCTCTAAATATTTTTGTGTGAAAAAGTGTATGGTATTTCTTTTTGAAAAACCAAAGGGAAAATAAAGAAAGGAAAGAAGAAAAAACAAAGGCAAAATAGAAAGGAAGGGAACAGGTCGGAAATGGGAGAGAGTGTAGAAGAAAACCCACAGGAGATAAAAATCATAGAGGATATTTATAGCAGAGAAAAATGCCAGAACTCACCTACTGCTACCCAAGATGCAGAAATAAGTATGGTGCTTTGGATGTTACAGCAGAACAGGAGGCGTGGGCTTCAGTGAGAGGCAGGGAGCTGACACTGAGCCCTGATAAACCCAGGAATCTCCAAGAGCACCCTCATTCCTGGGAATGAATCTAGAACTCCTCTGCCCTCCTTTCCTTATTGGAAAAGTGACAATAAACTGCTGTCCACTCATGAATGTGGATGGAAACATGTCCCCCTCAAGAAATTACTCATATATCTTATAGAAACTTCATGCACAGACTTAGTTCAAGAACAAAAGAAATCTTGTCAAGAGAGATTTATTTATTTATTTATTTATTTATTTATTTATTTATTTATTTATTGAGACAGAATCTAACTTTGTCAACCTGGGTAGAATGCCATGGTGTCATAGGTCACAGCAACCTCAAACTCCTGGGCTCAAGTGATCTTCTTGCCTCAGCCTCCTGAGTAGCTGGGACTGCACGTGCCCACCACAACGCTGGCTATTTTTAGTAGAGATGGGCTCTCACTCTTGAGACCAGCTCAGACTAGTCTCAAACTCCTGAGCTCAGGCAATCCACCTGCCTTAACCTCCCAGAGTACTGGGGATTATAGGCATGGGTCACCTCTCCCGGCCAAGAGAGCTTTCACAAACCAAGGCCCCAAGGAGGAACTTTGAAATTAAATCTCACACATGCTAAATGTGATTTTTTTAAGGAAAGAAAATTAAAGTGAGGAAGGTTTTTGTAAGAGGATGTTATTTTTGTTTCTGAGAACTTTGGTAAAACTATAGCAATGTTTTTCTATCACTTTATCTTAAAAGTTAACTTTTAAGAAGATCTTAAGCTTCACAATCATGATTACTGATGGTTTTTGTGATGACCAGGCAAGTAGATATGACCACCTTCCACATTTTAAAAAAAAACCTAGCAAAATTGTTAAAATACATATGCAAACTAAGTAAAAGAAGAAAATAATAAAATCAGAGAGGAAATAGAAAAAATGAAAAATGGAAAAATAATTGAGAAAATTAATGAAATCAAAAGCTAGTTTTTGTGGAATATCAATAAAATTGCTAACCCAAAGTAATCTGGAAAAAGAGAGAGTCAGGACTTCTGATAAGGGACTACTACAAATAAATTTATGCCAATAAATTCAGCAGCTTAAATGAAATGGACCAATTGGTTGAAGGAAATTACCAAAGGTTAAAAAGGGGTACGTAATCCAAATAGCTCTTTATCTATTAAAGAAATTGAATGTTGTTTAAAACTGCCAATAAGTAAACCTTCAGAACCCTGATGGTTCATTGGTAAATTTAACCAAATGGTTGAAGAATAAGTAACAGCAATTTAACAAAAAACCACCCACAAAATTGTAAAGGAGGAAATATTTTCCAAAACATTTTTTGAGGCAAGGAATATTCTAATTCCAAAGCCAAGGAAAAACTTTATAAGAAGACTACCATTCACTGTCTGGCATAAACATAGATACAAATTTCTAAACAAAATTTTAGCAAATCAAATTCAGCAATATGTCTAAAGGGCTGACACATCATGACCCAGTGGGTTCATCCCAGGAACTCAGGATTAATTTAACATTTGAAAATCAACCAATAGAATTAATCATATTAGCAGGCTGAAAAGACAATGTCCACCTAAACTAATGCAGAAAGTCATTTGACAATATCCAACATTTATATTTTTTAAAATTTCTCAGAAATGAAGGAATAGAAGTAAGTGTCTTCACCTTTATTAAAAAATAATCAGCAAAGAACCTACAGCTGATATCTTACTTAATGGTTATTGACAGTGCCTCCCTTCAGAAATCTAGAATGAGAATGTCCATTCTCACCACTTCTAGTGATTCTGGTCAGTGCAATAAAACAAGAAAAATATCCAAAAGAATTAAGAAAACGAACTTAATACAAAAAAATAACAGGATTACCTACGTAGAAAATTGGGTGGATTCTCTACAAAGCTACTGAATCTAGGAAATGAATTTAGCAAGCTTTCAAGATAAAGGATGAATAAACACATACTAATTGTATTTCTACTAGCAATGAATACTAGATTTAATAATCAGAAATTGAAGTTGAAATTTCAATATCATTTACAGTAGCATCAAAAATATACATCTGACAAAAGGTGTCCAAGGAGCAGAGAGCTGAGAACTACAACATATTTCCAAAAGATCTTAAAGAAATCCTGAATAAATGGAGAGACATACAGTGTTCATTGGTTGACAGATTCAATATTCTTAAGAAGTCCTGTCATGACTTCCATTTTTTCCAAATTGGCCTATAGTTTTAATTCAGTCCCAACCAGTCCCAATTTCAGATAATTTTGGTACAAGTTAGCAAACTGCTTCTACAATTCATAGGGAAATGCAAAAGACAGAACCAAAACAAGGGTGAGAAGTAAGTAATCAGAGTCATAATAAGCCCTGGCTTCCAGCATTAGAAAAATGCAGTAAGAGAGAACTAAATACCTATTAGAATAGCTAAAATGTAAGTAAATAAATAAATATACAAAGTGTTAGCAGAGATGTGGAGGAACTCAGACATATATACTGGTAGGAATGAGCAGTGTTCTAATAACTCTGGAAAACAGTTTGTTTCTTCAAAAGTTAAACCTGCCTTCTCAGCACGATCTACCCATCCTTTCCTAGAAATTTACACTATAGACATGAAAACAGCGTCCACACACACACATAATGTTTATAACAATTTGTGAGTACTAGACAACATCCAGAAATAGCTCGAATATTGAAGTCGTGATCAGATAAACCAACAGGGGTATTTGCAGACAGTGGAATGCCACTAAGCAATAAAACAGAATGAGCTATTGATACATGCTACAACAAGGATAGATGTCAAAATTATTCCGCGTGAAAAGAGTCTGGGAAAAGGAGTGCACATTGTGTGATTCCAGTGATACAAATTTCTATAAAATGAAACTCATATACAGAGATCAGCCACTGTGTGATGAAGGGAGATGGGTGGGGTAGTGGGAGGGATCCCAGTGAAACTTCTGGGGTGATCAATATGTTCATTATCTTGGTTGCCATGACAGGTTCATAGTGAGACCTGTCAGACTTAACAAACTGAGCACCTTTAATACATGCAGTCAATTTTACACCAAAAGTAATAAAGCCAATTTTTCATAGTCCTATTGGGATTACCCCATCTATGAGTTTAATATGTATTTCACTTTCCAGGTTTAAACATTTATTTTTCTTTTCATTTTTTCCTGCATGCAAGTTTCCAGGAGGCTACTGAGTCAGCGTTGTTGACGTGGCCACATTCTTCTTTCCTATTGGTGCGTGAAGCCCACCTCAGAGGAGTGTTTCCATGTGCACTTGTGTTGAAAGGCTGGTCGTGCTATCAGGAAGGGGTTAGGCTTTAGAGAACCTGTGCATGTTATAAGGATGAGTCCTGGTGTTAGGCACTGCGCTCATGTACTTATAATCAAGTTCATGTGTGAGTATCATTCATGTGATTAACAAAAAGAAAGACGCAGGTAATATCACAGGGATGTGCACATCCAGGAGAAACTAATCTGTACTCCAAGGCAGCATTACCCAAAGCGGACGTGTGCTTACAAAGCATTTCTACCTCAGAATTATGCAGAGAAGTCAGAAATGTCTTTTCCTTCTGCTGAGGGTGTTTTTTTTTTTTTTTTTTTATCAAAACAAACCAACTTTATATTTTCACCTCTGTTTCTAGATTGAAAAGAAACTTTACCTCCATCTTCTGAACAGGTCTTCTCCTGCAGGGTTGCACCTTGGGACCCTCTGAACTCATCCTTCCTTCCAGCCCAGTTCATCCCACTCAGAACAGCAATAGCATTGCAGTGTCTGGAACTTTCTTAGTTGTAGACGCCAGCGTCTGCCCTGTTCTGGGTACCTCATTGTTTTGTGACATTACAGAGATATATGCAAGGTGTCATTCCATGCTGGACAGTGCAGGAACTGGATGAAATGCCTGCCTGTGTCTATCTCACTTCCCCTGGCCCCAGATCAAGACCTGGCTCTGAGAAGGATGGTAGCCTATTCACCAGGAAGCTGCTTACGTGTTTTGAGTTTCAACATCTTCATCTTTAAAGTTATAGGCACGTGTGTCCTACTATAGCCGTTATGCCATGAGGGTGAGGTCACTATGTGAAAACATTCAGTCCGGCACCGGCGACTTCTGGCTCTCCAAGTGTTAGCTGGTTGCTCAGTAATCACTCTACCCTCTGACTGCTATATCCGAAGGTGTTCAATTGTTGAGGAAAATTTGATTCACACAGGGCAGCTGGCCAGCAAGAAGGCAGAAATGTTGTCTTCCCCTGCCACCCACTGGCTGACTCTGGAAACACTTCCCATAGGTCCACTCCCAATTTCTTTCCTGCAGTGGTGGTGACTGTGAAATTCATCAGTTCACAAAGGAAAATGATCCCTGTAAAAGGCTTCCTGGAGATCAAAGTCTTTGGTCAAAAGCCAAGTTAGATTTAGAATGGCAGAACAGGCTGGAAAGGAGAATGAAAGAGTCTCTGTGTTCATGTAGGTATTATTGTCTCATAATTTTGGAAGGCATATTTTAATTAAACCCCTAAGTGGTAAGAAGCAAACCAGTATTTTTTATCTTTCTCGATGGCATCAAGAAAAGTAAATGTAAATCAGTGTGTTTCAAGGAAATAGTAAATCAAAAGAATATTGTGGGGTCAGTTTTTCCTCATTCATGATGGGGAACAGGGAGTATAAGAACTTAACTGTAAATTTTCATTTTATGTCAGTTTCACAATGATGCCACTCTAAACAAGGATTAGAAAAGAAAAGGTACGCTAGAAAAACCCTCCAAGACATTCTGAAACACCTAATAAAACCAAAGAAATTGCTCTTTAATAGGCCATGGAAAATGTTGCAATTATTACTCAGTGAGCCACATAAATTCTTTCAAGTTACAGTTTAGCTGTAGACTTTCACTTCTATTCCAGAGCAATGCCAAGGGAAAGCAAGCTCGATGTGATGCTAGGCTGAGAATGAAGGGGCTGAAAATGTCTTTCTTAACTCAGACCCCTCACATATGTGTATTACACCCTGGTGAAAGACTCTCACTTAAACCTAAGCTGCGTGGCACTTGTCCCAAAATATAAATCGGAAAATCCTACACTTTGTTTCTAAATTTTGCATTTGAGAAAATTGAAGCTCCAAAGAGTTAAATGTCATATCCAGTCAGATTATACAGCTGGAGGAAGAGATAGATTTTTGGTTCTCAGTTCAGTGGTCTTTTCTCCTTCACTACACTCCTCTCAATGAAATATTAATATTTATGTGGTCATAGACATAAGCATATTATAATTTATACTGAAAGTAAAAATATGCTTTATAAGAATTTTTGGGAAAATCTAATCTCTTAAGACATAGCATAAAAGTCAAAAGCAAATAAAATATCAGGCTATAACATGTAATTCTAGATTTAGAATGGTTCTTCTGTTTTCATCACTATGCAAATAATATTTTTCTAAAATTGAAAATTCCGTAGACTTTTTGCCTCTGGCTTCAAAATCCAGGCATTTAGCAGTTAAACACTATTGTTGCAAAAGGAATTATAAATAACCACAGGGTGACTGGGATTATGTGCATTAAGATGGATCATTAATTGATTACTGTTCTCATGATACTATCAACGCCTGTCCAAATTTTCTTCAATAAGCAAACACATGTGAAACTGTTAAAAATATAATAAGAATAATCAATAATTCTATTATTGAGCTATCCAAAGTATTATTACAATTTTGGAATATTTTCTTGAGTCTCTTCTCTCTCTTTCTCTCTCTCTTAACTCTCTGAATTATTTATATTGCTTTTTTCATATTAAATGAGGCAAGCACATAGTGACTACTGCTAGACTTTCCTTATTTGAGATTTTTCTTTTTCTGTTTTAACCTAGGACCATAAAAAGGGAATAAACAACTCCTAAACAGAAGGGCTGTGATCCACAAAAGTTCACACATTTCCTGCGTACTTGGGTCTCTTCACTTGCAATTGACACCCCAAATATGAGAGTCTGTGCCGGGGCAACGTGGCCCAGGGCCTATGATCAGCAAGCATAGGGGTCTTTAACAATCGGTTCTCTGTATTCGATATTG
Organism: Perodicticus potto; assembly: GCA_963574655.1. Taxonomy (NCBI): domain Eukaryota; kingdom Metazoa; phylum Chordata; class Mammalia; order Primates; family Lorisidae; genus Perodicticus; species Perodicticus potto. The sequence goes on along the minus strand of CAUYRH010033897.1, from coordinate 7,963 downwards.
GACTCTGCATAAAATTGTTATATAAATGCTGATTTTGTTAATCTTTATCCTTTTCTGCAAATGTTTTTGATTATGATGTCTTTTTTGAGGTTCTGAATTTTAAAATTACATAGCAACTTTACATAGCAAGGGCTTTTATTTGTCTCTCTCACTCTTTTGTTTTAGGATTTGAAATTTTCACTTGCCCTTGGGATCTGACATATCCCTTTGTCCATCCAGTCTTTGTATTTCACTAATAGATTTATTAAATATTTATTCTAGCTGAGATTTATTTTAGAGTACTATAAAAAGTAAACTAACTTTATTTGTCTTAAGTAGTTAAGTAGTTTTCCCAATTTTAGTGTTAGAAAATTATAGACAGACATAAAAATCATGTTTTTTAAAGTGTTAAATTGGTGATAAAAACATGCTTTTTGTTTCCTAATTTCTTCCACTTTACTAATTTCTTCTGTTCCAACCATTCACATTTCTATCCCACTCCGATCACCAGTACAGTCAGAGGCTCTCTCTGGTTTGGAATATTTTCTGCCCTTCTGTCTTACACTTTCTTTGTATAACCACTGTTGAGTAGGTATCAGTAACAAAAAATTTTTATTGTAATTAAACTTAAAAAATTAAAGAATTTGTTTGATCTGTACAACAATTTGAAGAATATTTTAAGTGTTTTAAAATATGGCATGCCTATTTATCTAAAACATACTCAGCCTTCAAATAAGATTTGACATTTTCTTCCTGTGTCTTCTATACATTTCTGTTTAAATATATGTACAGATATTTTCTACTTTTAAGGCTACTAGGAAGGAGATGTTGGTCACCATAGTAATTGTATAAACAATAATAGCCAGGAGTAAAAGACACTCTTGATTTTTGCACCTGTTATACATAGAGGTCTCTCCTTGAATTTTACCCTGTTTTAAATTATGGTTAGTGACTTTTCTGCAGTTTTTCAACTGGAATCTCAGAGCCTACACAGACTTACATGTAGTTTTCATCTTTATAGAAAAAAAGTCATACTTCATTTTTGTTTCATGTTTTATATGATTAAAAAACTTCTAAAGTTAATAAATGATAAAGAAGAGAGTCAGTAACTCTATTTAAAATCTTAAGTAAGGTTGTTCTTTGTGCAAATAGAGATGATTTACAATATCAAAGAGCTTTCTACTTCAAGTTTCCTTAATGGTTTTCATATACTTGCTTTTTTTCTTATTTTAATCTGGAAGGAATACTGAGTATGGTCCAATGACTTTTTGAGTGCTACTGAAATTATCATTTAGCACCACACAGGCCACCTGGGGGGCTTTCTGCCTGTTCTCCAATATCACTATCACAGTGTAGTGGCCAGTATCACACCCGTATCAGCAGGCGGTGGGGTGGGCTAGGAACATGTCGGTGGCTATGTTATTGGCAATGCTCTGGTTGGTGAGTGAGGTAACAGAACCATTATATCATTAAATCAATTGATTGCTTAATTAAATTAAAAGACAGTCATAAATTCTGGGTCAAGAAGGTCATAAATCCTGGCTGAGGACCAGCATGGATGTTATCAGGTTCTTCTGATGTTCTTTCTATCAAACAGAGGCTGTTCCAGCTGCCACCAAACGTCTGCCCCAACCTTCCCTGGACCAGGGGAGGTTGGGAGCTGGCAGACAAACTGTACAGTAGCCCAGTGAAGCCATCTGGACCTGAACTTCTCTCTTTGCAAGTTTTATGATTGCAAACTGTATTTCTTTAAAGGGTTCATGACTGTAGTTGATCTGTTCTCGAATGAGCTTGGTAGATTGCATCTCTCAAATAATTTGATCTAAATTGCCAAATTCATAAGCATGACATTGTCTGGAATATATTTATTATCGTTTTAATGTCTGCATAGTCTGTATTCACTTCCCTCTTTTATTCTTGACTTTGCTCATTGGTGGACTTTCTCTTTTCCTCTGATCTGCCTGGCTAGACCATTATCAAAGACCTGGGTTTTTGTTTCATTGATTGTCTCTATGCTGTTCTGTTTTCAATTTAATTGAATTCGGCTGTCATCTTTATTGCTTCTTTTCTTTAGATTGTTTTCCCCTTAATGTGCTGTTCTTTCTCTAGTTTCTTCAGGCGGAGTGGACCTCTGTGTTTGTGAGACTGGGGAAGAGTCATAAGAGCACCTGTTCCCAAACGGCTGACAGAAACCTCTCCTTGCATCACTTTAACTACAATGGAGGACTAAATGAATTAACGTTCTCGAAATAGTGCTTAATTCAAACAAAGCACTATCTTGTTATTGCTCTTACTTTTATTATTAATTAGTGTTTAGAATTTGGGGGTTACCAATGTTTTTATGGCTTAGATAATGTGAGTCATTTCATACTCTTGGTTTTTCTCCATCTCTCTGACCCCACAATATCAGATGAATATCCTGGTTTCTGTCTGGTCTCTAATCTTAACTAAACATTTACTTCTGAAATTCTGTCTTTGTCCCTGAAATGACCTAGAGTACAATGTGAAAATAAACAGTCTACTCCCAGTGATGCAGCAACATGCCTATGGAACAGTGGGATTTTCAAAATTTCCCTCTTCCTCAGGGCATTTGATAAAAGCTTAGATCTCTCTTCAGATGAAGAAATCATTGTGTATAATTCTAGATTTTTCACCTTGTCTGGATTTCTTCCACGGAGAAACCAGCTCCTCTTCCAGGGACCTCCCTTTTCCATCTCCCATCCCCAAAACTCTCTCCTGGGATTATTCCCAATACTTCCTTACCTAAAGTGTGCGCTACCTCCTCAACATCCAGCCATGTAAACTCTGCTCTTCCTGAGTCTGCCAAGCATTTTAATTTCGTCTTTGCACTTGAACTCTTTTCCTTCTCTCCCGGTCCGTCCTGTAGCTTTGTGATCTCTGTGCTCCCCTCAACACGGTGCCTTCCTCCTCACCTCCTGTCGTATTACTCCTCAAGCCCACGTTTCTGTGCGTTTTCTAGTTCTTGGTGTTTCTAGTTGTCTTTTTCACTCTTAACAAACACTTCCTTGGACATTTCTAAATTGAAGATGTAATGTGTGTTTGTTGTGCTTGTGGGTCAACAAGTGTAAAAGAAAAGCTAATTTTTGTCTCCGTGCCCTTCTGAGGTACCAGGTTGACAACTTGCTGCCTTTGCTCATAGCAGATTGTATTTTTTTCCAGATGAACACAGCAGGGCCTCTGACCTGCACGCTCTTCCAGAATCTTCCTGGTCTCCGTACGGCATGTCTTCTATTTCACTCTCTCCTCAAACTTGGGCAAGCGTTTGAGACTGGAATGTGCAGAAGTGATGCCACCTGATGGTCAGTCAGTCTTCACGTAGTGTCCTCTCTCCCCCTGTTGCTCTCTCTCTCTTTCTGCCTCTGTCTTTAGAGCCCAGGTACCAAGCAAGCAGAGAAAAGCTAAGGCTGCACCGATAGCAAGAAGCCATCAGGAACCTCCAGACTTGTTAGCAGATGAGACTTTAGGGGCATCTGGACCAGCCCTCAGGGGTCCTGCTCAGACTCTTGTCTCCAAGAAACAAAGAGAAGTCATCCATCTCTGCTGAGTCTGAATTCCTTAATCTGTTGATCTGTGAGTGGAATAAATGGTTATCCTATTGCCACTATTTGGGGGGTGATTTGAGAGAGAGATGAAGAACGTGAAAGAGAGAGTGGTTATTGTAGTTAACTTTTGCCTTAACAAAACAGTAAAGGCCTATAATGTGAATACAAATCTGACTTTGAGATCTCCAGGGGACACTATTTTCACAGTATCCTACGTAGTATCAAGTGACCAGCATGGCCTTCAGGGCAATGGAATAATCTGATGACTAAGCACTGGGCATTGGTTCTTCTTGGCTTTTTTCCACTCTCATATAATACACGCCAACATGCATATGTGCTACTTCCAAGAGAAAAAGTACAGTGGCACCATTGTCTGTTTTACATGTAACTGTTTCTTCATCTTTTATGGTACCTTGTTTGCCTACTACAGTGCTGGGACATAGTCTTCCTTCAGTGTATAAATTAAGACGCTATAATAGCATGAAGAGAGAGTATTGTGACTGAACCCATTGTTAGAGAAAATGCAATTGGGAAGAGAAATATAACTTTGATATTTGCAATTCTAGAAATTTTTTAAATAGTGAAGATAAACCCATAGGAAGAATGAGACAAATATGTTTGATGTAATTATTGTCAATGGGATCAAAGAGATCATGAACCGCCCCCCCCCATATGAACTCTGTGTGACAGTCAATGACCACATCATGGAACAGGATAGATGTGGGGCATGACCCTCTGACCTGTCTGTGGCTTCCAGTGGGGGAAGGTTGCCACCAGCCCCTGCTGTGGGCAGAGAAGCAGAAAAGACCCCAACAGAGCGAGGAACCAGAATGAGAACTGCACATTCTCCATTATGGTCAGTCACTGGAAAGGAAGACATCTTTCCCACGTGTGAGTGCTCACTGTCACCAGGGCTACCCTTTTACCTCAGGTTAGACAACGCTCATCTGAAGGAAAGTAGAGGGATGTCTATGTGGCTTTTCACATTTTTTTTGCAGTTTTTGGCCGGGGCTGGGTTTGAACCCGCCACCTCCGGCATATGGGGCCAGTGCCCTACTCACTGAGCCACAGGCACTGCCTTCACATTATTTTTATTCTCCTTTATGAATGACTAAAGGAGACTTGGTGCCTCAGTTGGGCAACGTGCTTGCCAACAAAAGTACAAGCCAGGTCATCTGTAACAGTATCTCACATCCATGCACCCTACAAGTGTGCGGGATAATTCACAGCTCCATGGGGGATGCAATTGGGTTGAAATTATTACTATGTTGTCAGAACCGAAACTTCTTCCCATCCCAGTCTTTCTAGGAAGAATCCTTAAAAACTTTCCTCTCTCACAACCAAACAAAACAAGTCACTCATAGACAATTATTTGTATAGTCGTATGTTCTGGAAGAGTTCACATGTATTGCTACTTAGAACAGAGCAGGGAAATGAGGATACAAAACAGCAAGCCACCCCCCACCCCTTCCACTTGGTACCTTTTTTACTGGACTAAATCCTTCTTTATTACACTTTCACCATCTGGAATCATATTAAGTTGGGGCTTTCACCTACTTTTTCTTCACCAGAATACATGAGACTCAAAATTTTCTTTTCTCTATTATATCCAGTGTCTGGAAACTATTAAGTGCTCAGCAAATATTTCTTAAACAAATGAAAATATGAACAAATAAAATACTGCTTCATTCAAATAATAAAATGAGCTCTGATGTCACTGTGATGGCTGAACTTTCACTTTTTGCTTTGGCTCCCATCTTTTTTCCTTAGAAGGCCTAGTAAGTCACACCTATAAACAGTAAGATCTCAGAAAGTAAGTTTTATTATCTTGGTATAATGTGGTTTGTTTCCCAACCTGATTCCAGCATAGTACCACAGGAGAGGCAGAAGACCCCTTATCTTAACCAAGCATCCTAGCAGGCCCCTATCTTAAACAGGCCTGTGCACTGACACCAGGTGTTTATACAAGCTTGATTCTTTCAACCAATTGGCAACTAAAGAATTCCTAAAACCCACCTAAGACTTTCAAACTTTAAGATGTCTGGTCTTTTGGGACCAACCAAGTATATACCTTCCTGTAGTGATTATGATTTTACCCATAAATCCCATCCCCAGGAATGTATGAGACCAAACTGTAATCTAGCCACCTCATGTACATTTCCTCAAGCCCTCTTGAGAACTTGCCCCCCAGTCTGTGGTTACACACATTTGGCTCAGAATAAACCTTTTCTCAATTTACTTTAGACTTTACATTTTTCTATTGACAACTGACATCTATGCAAATTCTCTGCAGCATCTCATGGAGCAAATCACAGAATATCATTTCCTCCAAGTCACAACCGAGAGAGAAGACTTCTGGGCTTCGTAGACCAACTCTTGCTTTTCATTTGATAAGAAACTGAAATGGCATCAACAGCAAATTCTTATGCTTTGGAAAATTCAAATACAGTAATATCTTACAAATCAGGAAAAGTTCTTTTGGAAACGAGAATATCAAGTGGTGGAAAAGTCACCCGGTGGATGCCCACTCAGAGGGTCAGTGTGGTGCCCTGGCTGACGCCTGACTCTGCAGCTTCCACACAGACAAGCGCGTCCCAGACACAGCAACTCTTCCCACTGGGCCTGAGCAGTGGACAAGGACTGTGCCCAAAGTCTCCAGTATGGTGTTTTCAGTGGTGCATAAATAGTTAACTTCATCAATGCTGAGACTCTAAACCACCATCTTTCAAGATAATTTACTAAGGAAATGAGCATCCCCAAGGGTGTCTTCAGGCGCTTGATTGAAATTCTAAGTAGTAAGAAAAACAGGAAGAAGCTGATTGTGTGAAGTATTGAACAGACAAGAGGGTATTCATGAGCTGATACACTGGAAATAGGTCTGGATGTGTGAATAAGGCAGACACTTTGATTCAAGGCCCATGCTCTTATTACACATGTTCTATACCCCAGACTGTGACCTGATAGAAGAGATGGGCGGCTTAGGCAAGTGCTGCTGACAGCTCCCTTGGTCAGTTCTCTGGAAGTAGAAACCTTTAGTGTCCTAAAGAACTATTTTATGAATTTGTTTCCTTGTAGTTAACTTTTAAAATTGAAATGTGTGTATGAATTAAAGGCACAAACACCACCAAAGATAAATTAATTGAGTTGAGGATGAAGAAAATGATAAGTCAAATCTTTAACTCCTGGATCTTAGAAGATCTAGGTGTTTCTTGAATTAGTCTACCCATTTTAGGTCAAGAAATTTACAACATATTCAATTTGCTAGAACATGCCTTTACAGATTTACTTACTAGTCATCAAAAAGAAAATTCGAAATTGACAGCATGACAAAGAGAATGCTCATCACTGTCTTAAAGACGTCTCCAAAATTTCAGTTTCTTATCTAATGGAAACATCAACAACATTCTCATCTCTTTTGATTTAACAGCATTCAGAAGTAAATTTTGTTTATTGCTTGCACAATCTGTGCTTTACTCAGAAAGATGCCATCATGGGTTTTTCATGAGAAACTGAGATAATTTATATAGTTATCTTTTTCTCACTTAAGAACTCAAAATAGTATTGCTCAAGTAAGATAAGACCAGAAATGCTTGGTATTTTTTGTAGTTTTACATGTGTATATGTATATACAATATATATATTAAATTGGTCACAGTTTACAGAAAGACTGAAGTCAGATCTTTTCAAAACTTTATTATTTCAACAAATAACTAAGCTTAATCTGACAGGGGGGCCATATTTTAAACTGCACACGAACTTTATGGCCACTCTGCCCACTTAAGAAAAGATGCCCTTCCCAGACAAACCCAATGTTCAATTTACCAGCGATCCCAATGCCAATCTTGCTTATGTGGATGCTGTGAAGAAGGATTTGGTGGCACATTATTCCAATTCCAACCCCATACACTGTTTAATGAATCACCTGCACTCACTGCGAAGCTACTGACCGGAGGATCAGACTGAGGACATAAGAACGAGGTCAAAATGCCACTGCGAGCTGGGCCTTCCCTTTGCATCTGCAACAGGAAAATGACAGATTTTCATCATCCACTCACCTGCTGAAACAGGCAGGGAGGTAAGAGATGAAAGAAGAGTGTCTTCCTGCCACACAGGCACTTTCGTATTTGAGGGGTTGTCAGTGTAAAGTCCATGTTAAGGACTCAAGGCACAAGCATCTTCTTCCTCTAGACCCTGCTTGTCTGCTCATCGGAGAATAGCACTTCCAAGACATACACAGACGCAATTCCTAATGCACCAGTGTTGAAACAGGTAAAAATAGTTGTAATAAAAATGCAGTGAAGACTGCGTAATATTCCATGGTGTACATATACCGCATTTTATTAATCTGTTCGTGGGTTGATGGGTGCTTGGGCTTCTTCCATGACTTAGAAATTATGAATTGTGCTGCAATAAACATTCTA
>CAUYRH010033894.1:0-34030 GCA_963574655.1 Perodicticus potto | reverse complement strand
CTGGGCTCAAGCGAGTCTCCTGCCTCTGCCTCCCAAGTAGCTGGGACTACAGGCGCCCGCCACAACGCCTGGCCATTTTTTGGTTGCAGCCATCATTGTTGTTTGGCGGGCTCAGGCTGGATTCGAACCCGCCAGCTCAGGTGTACATGGCTGGCGCCTTAGCCCGTTGAGCCACAGGCGCCGAGCCATGTGTTTCATTTTTCATATGCAAGTGTGAGTGATTGTAAATTGGTTTCACAGTAGAGCTGAGTACATTGGATATTTTTTTTTCCATTCCTGAGATACTTTACTAAGAAGAATATTTTCCAGCTCCATCCATATAAACATAAAAGAGGTAAAGTCTCCACTTTTTTTAATGCTGCATAGTATTCCATGGTATACATGTACCACAATTTATTAATCCATTCGTGGGTCGATGGGCACTTATTCCTCTTATTACCCGGCATTGGTAGTAGCACATGATGAACACTCAATGAATGTTTCTTGAATGAGTGAATGAATGGATTCTTTAAGAAATTATAGATTATCAAAGGCCTTGGGGGATTCCATTCCGTAAGACAGTAAACTGCCTATAAAGAAACTGTAAAGCCACTTAACCGTAGAAACAGAACTAACAGCAATTTGTAAACTTACAACTGCAAGTCTCAGAATGATGCTTTTGATAATGTCCAATTTAGCCAGGTTTCAGCCATTACCAAAGAGAATTCACATACTTTTTAGTATGTTGTCTTTGGCATGGCTCAAATGTGGCCTGAGGCTGGCAATAATAATAATTAATGATTGAACACATGCTAATACTGGAAACTTCGGTGAACACTACACCTGAATGGCTGCTTAGCCCTCCTGACAGTCTGTGAGTTAGACATTCTAACAACCGCATTGTGCAGATGAGGAAACTGAGGCTCAGTGATGTTCCTACAACTGGTTCAAGGTTATCAGGGGAGACCATGAACAGCTTTATGCCAATAAATTCAACATCTCCGATGAAATGGACAAACTTCTTAAAAAACACACATTAGTAAAACCGACAGAAAAAGAAAATTGAAATAGTCCCATCAAGAGTTAGAGAAAGTGCTGGCTCGGTGCCTGTAGCTCAAGCAGCTAAGACGCCAGCCACACACACTAGAGCTGGCGGGTTCGAATCCAGCCTGGGCCTGCCAAACAACAATGACAACTATAACCAAAACATGGCCCGGCGTTGTGGCAGGCACCTATAGTCCCAGCTACTTGTGAGGCTGAGGCAAGAGAATCACTTAAGCCCAGGAGTTGGAGGTTGCTGTGAGCTCTGATACCACAGCACTCTATCCAAGGGCAACAGCTTGAGGCTCTATCTCAAAAAAAAAAAAAAAGAAAGAAAGTGAATTCATATAGAAATTAAAGTCATAATTAAAATCCTTCTGATAAAGGAACATTCCAGGCCTTGTAAATTCTACCAAACAGTCAAGAAAAAAAATAACAGCAATCTTACACAAAGTCTTTCAGAACAGAGTAAGAAGCACGTCCCAATACCTCTCACACCAAAACTTGAGACGGGCGTTACAAAAAAGAAACAGTACAGGCCAAGGCCCCCCAGCTAGTGAGTGACCGAGCCAGGGTGTAGACCCACACCTGACCACCACACCCGGCCCCCCTGCCCCTCACTTCCGTGTTGCTGGTGAGCGGTGACAGGCTCAGAGCCCTCCTTTGGGGGATGTGTAACGACTGCTGAGTCAGAGACGTGAAATGCCGAGAACCGAGGCCTAACCTACTTTCCTCCTGACATCCCAGATGACTAAATAAGGGAACACTTCCCGCAGCAGCTCCTCTCTGCCTTTCTCCTCTCTTGGACGTTTCCCTGATCCCTCTGGACTGAAATGCCCCTTCTCTCTTCTCTGAGGGCCTGTCCACCCACCCGCCCAGGCCGTCCTGCCCTGACAGGCACCTGTCACAGAACCGCACCTCACACGTGAGCCACCAGGCAGCAGTTCCCAGATTGCAGTGCTCCCGGGAGTCGCCTGGAGAGAGGCATCCCCACCCTGACTCAGCCAGTCGAGGACGGGGCCTGGGGGGTCTGCCCTCCTGACATACGCGCTGGCCGTGCTGCCGCAGGTCTGGTCCAGAATTACGCTTCGAGAGGCGCCAGCATACTGAGCCCCTAATTCCAGAGACGGCACCTTTCAGCTCAGCAGGCATATATGCAGTCTCTGGGCAAAACTCTGCTAAAAAGAACTGGAATGTCTTTGAACACAGGCTTGTCCCAAATACGTTTTTAAACAAAAACTGGCATCTCACAAATCCGACTACACTTGATTACCTAGACACTGCTCCAGGGGCCACAGCCCATGTTGAGACCCCAAGAGGGGTGCAGCAGGATCCTCCCCATTTCCCAGATGAAGAAGATGAGACCCAGGGAGGCCGTGGTGCTACCGGGGTCACAGGCTCACAGGCGGTAGGAGCTGCCGTCTAAGCAGCTTAAACGGGTTGGCCGCAGGGACTGAACCGTTTAAGTGGGAGTGAGCCCCAGGAGGCTGTGAGCTGACATCATTTGGTTCAGCACCTTCCCAGCACCTGCACTGCAGACCACCACATGAGTCTTCATAGAGGCTTGCTGAGTGGGCACAAACCCCACCGGGTCTTGGAAGCCTGCTGTGAGGACGGAAGGGGCACATGCCGGGGACCCGCTCTTTCCATGCCACCACCCTGACCAGCAGCCTGCCCTTTCCCAGGCCGCCCTGCCTTCTCCTTCACAGCAAGAGCAAGAAGGCGCTTCTCATATCTGCCCAGCCCTTTGTAGTTCACCAGGCACTTTCATACCTCATTTAGAATCGGGGTATTTTAGAACTGGGAGAAACTCCCTAAATTATTCAGCCCTACAGTTTTTGAAAAAAAAATCAAAACAAATTCTTTAATCAAATGAAGTCCTCAACAGAAAAAAAGCTGAGCACCTCTGTGCAAGGTGGGAAAGAATGCAGAGCCCAGCCCCCTTGGTTCTGGGGCCCTTCCCCAAGCTCCTGGGAGGGCGCAGCTCTCAGGGCACAGTCTGAGCCTCTTCATCCAGGCCTGAAAGGAACGAGGTGTAGGAGGCAGTGTGCTGTGCCCTGGGCCACACAGACAGCTGATCAAAGAACTAAGAAGTGAGCGCCAGGCCCAGCTGCCCACCAGGAATCTTGAAAGTGAAGTGTGACTATGTGAGAATATAGAACAAAGCACCCAAGGCAGGGAATATAGAACAAAAGCAAACCTCAAACCCCGAGAGACTGCGTATGTGTCTTTAACTACTTGTCCTGAGGTCTGAGCTCAGGGCTCAGTGCCCAGGTCACCAAGTCGCCCAGGTGCCCCAGGTCAGCAAGCTGAGTGCCCAGGGACATAAGGCTGGGTACTCAAGGTCACAAGGGTCCTTCCCAGGTGCCCAGTATAACAAGGTGGATGCCCAAGGTCACCAACCTTCAGTGCGTACCCAAGGTGTTCAAGGTCATAAAGCTTGGTGTTCAAGGTCACAAGAGTACCTAAGGTTAGAAGGCTAGGTGCCCAATTGTAAGACAGAGTCACCTATCACTCTCCCCTTTCTCTTCTTGCCCCCATTTGTACCCCAAAGGTCTGCTCAAAGCCCCGTCTGCCTCTCTCAGCACCACACTTTGCCCGATCCAGACCACGTAAGCAGGAACCGCCACTCGCCTCCCTTGGGTACCGCCCATCCTGCCCCCTCCATACAAGCTAGACCAGCAGGTGCAGGGACACTCCTCCGCACTCACTCTGAGGCTTCACGGCCTCAGCAAGGTTATTGCAAGATGGTAACCCTTTACTATTTATGTTTTCATCCATGTACTTCTAAATGTTCATATTTGTCTAGGAGAGAAGACAAATGTCTCACGCCGGCTTTGTAACATTTTAGGACATATCCAATTACCACCACAGTTATCCTCTGCAGTTATCTCTCAAGGGGCATTTGAAAATTCCAAAGAGAAGCTCTACATTAATTCAATTCAGTGTCACCAAGCAGGTGGACATCTCATCAAGGGCAGCAACTATGCTGGGAGCAGGCAGGGTGGGGGGCCTGACACTGGCCGTGGCAGTCCGTTCTCTTGGGAACGACTCTGCCTGGCCTCCGTGAGGTTCTGTTTTCAACACAATGTGGTGGGTCTCCTGCCAACCAACACCACTCAGGGTGTCTGAGTTTAGCGATTTCCTACTGTCCTTCAAGGAGCAGAACAGGAGTCATGAGAGGAAGAAAGAGAACCCATTTACCAACCAAACACCTGGCCCCAAATGAGTACTCTACCTACTTCACCTTATTAAAAACCTGCGACACTCCTGGCGGCCTCTGTAGCCCTGCATTTTCAACAAGGAAGGGAACATGGGGGGGTTATGACAACTTCCCACGGCCACACAGCTCGCAGTTGATGAAGCCCCAGAATGAGGCATCTGTCTGGTCCCAGAGGGTTTTCTGTTATAGAAGCTCGAATGGGCTAAGATATTCTCCCAGCATCACATCAGAAGACACCAGTACCTGGCTTCCTCCTGGGTTACTAATGAGATGTGCGAAGTGATGTGTGAGGAAGCCACTTGTGAGCTGCAGGTCTGTGCCCATACACGCTCTTAGCCCATACATGCTTAGAGGACAGGCTCTCCCAAGGTGAAGGTCAAGGGGATGAAGATGCAGGTTCTAGAGCCACACAGCCTGGGTTTGGATCTAGGCGCTCCCACTCAGCTGTTATGCGACCTCGGGCAAGCCCTTGACCTCTCTGTGCCTCAGTTTCCTCATCTGTAAAAGGCAGATAACAACTGCGCCTGCCTCCTTGTGGTGTTATAAGGACTCAGAAAAGGCATGTATGCATGAAATGCTAAAAGCGTTAAGCACAGGCTGAGTGCTCAGTAAACTTGGGGATCACAGCCCCCCCAACAGGCAGAGTCTGCAGGGTGCAGGAGGAGACAGGGCAGCAGGGCTGGCTCGGGACCGGGACAGCACGGTGAGGACTCGTCCAGGGAACTCATCTGCTCTCTCTTCGCTGCCTTGATGGTGCCCACAACATGTGGGTTTGCAGGGGAGAGGCTGAAACACGCCTGCGGGCTCACCTGAGCCAGTGGGGACTGGAACTGGATGTCATGCTGAGGAGCCTGGAGGCTGCAGTGCACAGGCCAGTCCCCCTGCCCCTCTGCCAAGCCCCAGTGCTCTCACCTCTGCCATCCCACCACTCTGCTCAGACCTCTACCCTTACGGATGCCACCAGGTTCATGACTCATAGAGGCTGACTCTACCTATAAAATGCACAGCAAAGCCATCACAGCCCGGCACTGCTGTCACTGGCCCAGGAAACTGGCCAAAGTCCTCCCCACCGTCCCTAACAGTCCATCTTCTGCACAACAGCTCCATTAGACGTGGAAACCACTGTCTATCACAGCACGTCACTCCTCTGCTTGCAGCCTCCTTCCAGGGCTCCCGACACCCCAGGCAGCCTCTGCTCCGTCTCAGGCCACAGGGCGCCGGCTGCCCATCACCACTTCCCTGCTGCTCTGAGCTCTTGCCACCCTGGCTTTCTGGGGACCCTGGGGCACCCCCACTAGCTCCTGGCCCTGGGCCTGTGTACTGGCTGCTCCTGGCTCTGGACTTGCTCAGCAGCCCAGACCTCTGCGGGAACAGGTCCAGCTGGTCACTGCAGCCTGCCGACAGGCTTCCAGGACTGCGAGACTGAGGGGGCCCTGTCCCTGGCAGCCTTTATAGGACATGGCATCGCTCCTGCCCACTGTGTCCCGCCCATCTCACCCTCCAGTATGTCCGCTCCCGAGGGTAGTGAGCCTGTCTGCCTCACTCTGAGAGGTCCCTACGCATAGAACAGTCCCTGCCATCAGTAAACGTCAGAGAAGGAAGGAATACGCTTTCCCTCCACCTGAGTGCTCTTTGCCCATGTTTACTGGTTCAATTTCACCTCCTTGAGGAAGCATCCTTTGATGTCTTGAGACAGAACTCTCAGTAGCTGCAAAGTCTTCCTGAGTCAGCTCTTGCCAACATTTGCTGCGCGTCTAAAAGATGTGCTCTCTCAGAGCTTCTCAGTGTGGGGTCCCAGGGCTGAGCAACAGCATCAACCTGGAGCCTGTTAGAAATGCACATTCTTGGCCCCACTCCAGACCTTCTGAATCTGAAATGCTGCAGGGGCCCCCGTTGCTGGAGTTTCCACAAGCCTTTCAGGGGATGCCCACATCCCCACATCCCCTAGGCCACCTCACTCGAGCTTCACAGCCACCGTTGTCACCTGGTCATTAACCGTCATTACCCTCATGTTACAGATGAGCAAACAGCCTTTTTTATTCAAAAAAAGGGTAAATGATGCCATATCAGATGTAATTCACATTCAAGATTTATCTCAAACTCACCAAGTTTATTGGGAAGGCAGAGGCTCTGGGGGTTTATTGGGAGCACGACATCTGCTCTTGACCCATGCGTGTTGGCAATGAGTCCCCGTCACCCTCCCTCCGAGTCTGGCCCGTGAACTCTTGAAGCATTAAAGGGCAACTCACTCCATTATTTTCATTCTCATATTTACTAAGGCAAGAAAAATTGTGAACACATTTTTTCAAACATTTCAAACAAAAATATATGACTTGTAACTGCTGGCAACCTATTTCAGAGTATACCCAGCAAAGGACCTTGACTCATCCATCTCCCCAGATGGAAAACACACATATATAATTGTTTTCCCCCTGAATTTCCTAAACACTCTCTTTATGACTGGGTAGGACCCACCCTCCAAGAAAGAATCACACGTAACCACCGCCCACAAACATTCCCTTGAAACTTCCTCTTCTCACATACCCCAGCTGAGTTAAAAAAAATTTTTAAGTCCCCTCTTTAACACGTTCCTTCAAATATCTGCAAAATTAACGGGATTAAGGATGGTTCCTTTGTAAGTCAGAGGGAGCCTCTCTGGCCCTGGCAAACACGCGTATACACGTGCTACCTTAGGGACGCTGCCTTCTGGAGAAGGACGACATTTGAGCAGGGCTGCTACGGGGAATGAGTCCGAGGGGCCTTGTCTAGGACGGAATGGGCCTGCTTCCCGCCTCCTCCCCAGAGTCGTCCTCACCCCCCACAAGTCAGGCTGGCCAGCTCTGCCTGTGTGGAGGTTGAGGAGTTTCCACTGCGTCACCACGAGCAGCTGCAGACCAAGGAACGTGTGAACACCTGCCCTGGTTTTCTCCACGCTATGTTTAGAATTTCGCAGAAAATCCCGTCTTCTGGTGACTCCACCTGTCTACCTGTGCCTGCCCACACCTGTCCCCTGCTGGGCTGTGCCCTTGATGACCCATCTCCTGGTGATCCCCAAAGTCCCCTGGAAGCCCTCCCAGCCTCCCAAAAGCCCTCCCTGTCCTCCCTGGGTGAATGTCTCCACTGGCTCCACAGAGACTCATGAGGGAGTCATGAGGTTTGCAGGCCTGAGGCTCAATGCCCTTTTGCACCATCTTGCTAATATTTAGGGTCCATCTAAGTTACTGGATTGGGACTTCCATGTGAATAGGGCACAGGCACGTGACGTCCGTATCAGTTCAAAAAAGAGCCTGCAACGTTTTGCCTAATGGTAGTTTTCAACTTGGGCTGCACGTGAGATTGATTTTGAAATCGGCAATGTCTAGGCCACACCAAACCAAAGCAGTCAGTCTCTGGAGGAGGGGAACTCAGGCATCGGCACTCAAGATCCCTGGTGATTTCTACAGCAGCCAGATCAGTGCCCTTCTTTCTCCTGGCTCCAACACCCCAGGCAAGACGAGCTACTTGCCAGCCCCCCCAGGTGCCCACCGGTGCCATCCCTGCTTCTGCACGCCTCGGCTGCAGGCCTGTGGCACTTCCGCTCCAGCACTGTGAGTACGAGCTGCTCCCCCGACAGGTCCCCACACAGTCGGCCACCAGACTCCGAGTTCCAGTGGCCACTCTGCTGGGTTCTCTCCGGGATAACAAGACCCGACAGGGCCCTGCCGTGCGGACACTGTGGGGTGGATGTTCTGCTCTCTCTATGTGTATTTAAAACATTTCTGGTCTGCTCGATTTTGGCTTATAGACTCTTCTAGGTCAACAGACACCGGCGATGCATCTATCTTCTACTCAGTCCTGGGCTAAGAAGAGAAGACGGAGACGGTTCTTTGAGTAAGAGAAGAGTGAACACACAACACAGTAAGATAGAGCCTAGACCATAAGGGAAAGCCACACCCAGGGCGATGCTGTGCACTTAGAGAGGGCTGCTCGGTGTTGCTGGGGAAGACAGTCGCGCTCCTGTGAGGACGGCAGCTACTGTCTCCACCCAGTCCTTGCACAACGCCTCACCCGGAATGAAGGCACAGTTAGGGACGTGAACCTACTTGCTGATGGTCACGTCACACTCACGTCAGACCTCACGACAGAATGGAGGGGTGATCAGATGGAAGGTGCACACTGCGAGGTAGCTGAACACCCAGAAGATGCATGAAGTAGAAACAATTTGGGAAACGCTCCTGGACGTGTGCTGTGGCAGGACAGCCGGCCGCCAGCAGTGTCCTTTCTCTGCTCCTCTCTTACTAATGGAAGCCTGCGTGGTTTGGGTCAGCAGTTGACAAGTTATACTTCCTGCCTCCCTGAAGCTAGGGGAGCCACGCGTCACAGTTCCGGCCAATGAGATGATGTCGGGACCTGCCAGGGACCTCTAAGAAAGGTTTGCTTCCCTGGCAGAAGCCCAGATTTGCTGCTCCCCGAGGCTGGAGCTGGTGCCATGGGAGGGAAAACCTCAGTCCCCGGGCCCCGGCGGGCTGCGCGGCTCACTGGCCGCCTCAGCCTTCACGGGGCGTGGGAGAAAACGACGCTTTCCTTGGCTACTAAGTGTGCTTTGGAACAATGACGAGAGTTTGCTTGGCTTTAGAGCCACGAATTCCTCACCTATAAAATGGGGATAATTATAAGAATCATTATGAGGAATTAGAAATATTTCATAAGTGCCGAGCACAGAGCCTGGCATGAAGATGGCACTCAATAAATGGCGAGATCCAAGATTTTTTCACTCCTGGCAAGCTGTTCAATGCACAAGGTCATTCTGCACAAACTGTAAGATTAAAATACAAAAGAAAGTCAAATTAGAGGCTTATTGAGCATGACTCTGAGCACGTGAGGCCACTGAGAAAGCTGAGTGGCACAGCCGGAAGGCCACAACTGCGGCGTCTCGAGGTTACTGTCTGAACAATGAGATACTATAATGTAGTCGAGCAACAAGACCCATGGTACTAAAATCGGTTAGCATCAGATTTCTGAAAGCCAGTGTTTCTGTAAATTGTGTTACCGGAACCAGGAGTGAAACCACCATGGGCGGCTCTGTCTGCTCCGTGAAGCATTTCCCTGGGTCTTCACAGCAGCCTCTGCAGGCCCCAGAGCTGACTCAGCCCGCTTGAGACGGTGACAAGAGCCCCATGCCCCTGACTCCCAGCTTTGGCTTTGCTAGCCCTGCTCAGAGCCTTGGGGTCACAGCCACCTGTGATCTAATGTGTGGCTGGACAGAACTCGGATGTGGCAGAGGAAAAGGGAGAAGGCAGCACACTCCTGAGCTGTGTGTGTGCTGTGTGTGTGCCTCCTGCTCTGGACATTGCTATTCTCTCTCCATTTTTAGGTGAGAACACTAAGGCTTAGAATGGTTACACCAGGTCCAGATCAGACACCTTGGACTCCCGTGTGCTGGAGTCTGAGCCACTTACTGTCTGGGGGGAGGCCACAGCAGCAAGCTTCTGACACCGAGGGGGGCAGGATGACATTGTGACAATGCACAGGCGAGTCTGGGCATCCAGGTGCCCAGAGGCCGAGGGGTCTTCAGCAGGGCTTTCATCTCCGTGTGTTTTAGTCTTCAAAGTACCTCCAGTGGGCACAATACATGTCCTGACACCCTCCCAATGTCTGCTTTGTTTATGTTTAAAAGCTATGTTGGAAAGAATGCAGTCTGCATACATCTCTGTAGGTATCCATGGCTAGAAACGTCAGTATAGTTTAATAGAAACTAGGCTTTAGAACTAGCAGTCCTGGGTTCAAATCCTTCCCCATCCACTTACGCTTCTCAGCAAGAAAGAAAGCAAGCAAAGATCACCAGCCACTGGCACAGCTCCTCGGTCTGCGTGGGATCCCGGCACTAGCAGCCCACCTAACATGACTAAGCCGTCGTCGCTTTCACACAGAGACAAAAGTCACATTTGCACATACAGCTGGGCTCATGTCTTTTCTGTCTTTTTTTTTTGGTTTACACAGCCGACATTTATACATTTATTTTCTCATGGTTCTGAAAATGCATGAGGCTAAAAATGGGTTCATTTCTTCAATAAAACACTTCCCTGAGGCACTTGCCAGAGAGATCTCCCATGAATCACCCAAGGAACTTGAGACAGGTGAACACAAACAGCCATTTTCACACTATATTTGGAGCCTCACAGGGAGCCTGGCCTCAACTGTTGGTGTTATTCTGGAAACATCGAAAGGTGGGTTGGGTTTTTTCCCTTCCTTTGCTCTAAAAAAAGAAGCCTTTTAAGATTGTTTTTCAGAGTGTCCCAGTCAGACAAAACAAACAAGGCACAAAATTTACTTAATCCCACAGATTTGGCCGAGTTCATCTGATGAGAAGGTGGTTGATGCCGAGACACAAAACAGATGCTTAAAGTTCTAGTTGAAATTCTAGTGCAAACATTCTTTTCCTCCAGGATGTCTTTAGATCATAATGACGATGATTGCAACAAATTTTAACAGCGGCAAACGCAACAGGAAAAAAGCATTCCGGTCTCAGCCTTTTCCATAAGATATGAATTGCCAAAGTTAATAAGGCCACGGTCCCCACACTGACAGCCTGGAGGTAACCCTCAGATATTATTTCTCAAACAGTCTCACAAATACTACTGGGACAGTTTGCAAAGCCCAGACTATCACAACTCAAACTCCAACAAGAAGGAACTTAGTCAATATTCTCAATTACTAGACATTTGCATAGACTTAGCGTAAAAAGTGTTCTTGGCAAATCAAATTTACAGTTCTTAAGGCAATTCCATCTCTGCACAGATTCTGCTTTTCTGGTGTGACAAGGACTCCCAAGCCCTGGTCTTCTCCTTTGTCCCTCTTTTCAGGGACATCACTTAGTTATTCATTTTCAAATCAGATAAAACAGAAGCAACGTTTCTGGATCTGGACCAGGGCAATAGAATTTTGCCTTCAAGCTGTGGACAAAACACCACATTCACTCACAGGGAATTCTTCCTTTAAGGACTGTTGGTCAAAGAACTCAATTGGGAGACTTTTCAGGCATGGGGAACGTCGCAAACATGATTAAGAAAAGCATACACCGACTCCGGCACTGAACACTGCATTTTGATGGTTGGTGGGTATTTTATTACACAACAAAGAATCAAAGACTTGGCCTGCAGGTGTGCGTGTGTGCCTGTCTGCATGCCAGTGTATATTTTGTGTGTATGTGTGCTTATGAATACCTGTGTGTGGGGGGGTCTCCTGTGCCCCATACGGCCAGTGGAGCCGTGTACAATTCTCCCGGTTTGAAATGCTCTGTAGACCTCTGCGGTTAGACCGGGATTTAAATTGTGCTTGAATTGACTACACCACATCCACCTGAAGTCACTCGGGAGAAAATCGGGGCCTATTCTGAGTGAAAACACTTTACAAATGTAGGAAAGGATCACTGGCCTGCCACAAGTTCTCATTCAAACACGTCCAACTTTGGTTCAGTTGAGGTTTCAAATCAGCCTGCATTCATTCAGACTCAACAGAAACTGCTGGTCAGACAAATTTCTTTGTTTCCATAACTACATATTTTTTTACTTAGAAACATCTGTGCAGAACAGAGTAAGCGAGAAGGAAGAATAATGGAGGTGGGACGGACTAGAACAGAGATTTCCCCGCGACCAGCGCCGACGGCACCTGGGGGCACTCACCGTGGTCATGCGCGAACACCAGCAGGTCCAGTCTGACCAGCATCTGAGCCAGCTCCTCATAGCGGCCACAGTGCTCCCCAGCTCCATGGGACACAAAGACAAGGGCCCTGGAAGGACAAGAAGGAAGCCAGGTCAGAAAAGTGCAGGCCACGGGGCTGTACTGGGCAGCAGAGACGCCCACACACCATCAGCAACTTGCCAGAAACGGCATCCCCAGGGCAGGGCTTTATCACTGAGTTCACGTGTGGGGCTTCTGAGCTATCCTGGCTCCCCCCATGAGCCCTCAGGAAAGCGCCCCCCAGGAGGCTTTATTTCTTTACCTGTAAAACAGGAACCTGTGAGGGTGACAGGAGCTAATTTATGCCAGTGCCCAAGGCCCAGTTCCCCAGGGCAGGCAGCCGCTTCTCCAGCTCTGTCCCCTCCCCTCCAATTTTCACAGTTCATAATCTTAGCAGAAGGGGGGGGATAGAGTCCCCATCAGGCAAGGAGTAAATGCCATGAGTGACACCCAACAATTTCTGCTGCGGCTGGGGGTGGGGTGGGTGATGGGGAGGAGGAAGACAGCAGCCACCCTCACTGAGCGTTTACCATGTGACAGGTCCTCCATGAGCCCCACATTCTAACCCTCCAATCATTGTGTGCTTTTTCTGCTTCACAGGTGACAGTGAAAGTCATAGTAAATTGCCCAAGTCACATGGCGAAGTGGTAAAATGTAAATCTGCTCATGTCAGCGCACTGGCTCAGAGCAGGAGCTGTGGTGTCAGAACAGAAGTGGCCTCAGAGGGCCCCGCCCCCTGCCCCAGGCCTTTCTGCCTGTGCTGGCCCCTAGGCACCCCCAGATCACAGTCACTCTGGTAGCTGTTTGCTCCCCTCCACCTTGAGGTCAGCCCTCTGAGGGCCCCCCGGGCTGTATCCTGGACTATGGGCACTAAGCAGGGGCCCTATAAATGCTGCTGAGTAAATAAACTCAGTCAAAGCCTGTGTCCTTTCAGCCAGGTCATACTAGGGCAGATGGCACAGGTTTATCGAACCTTTTTCTTTGAATTTTGCTCAAAGTACCAGCATCAGTCTTGTTTTTCAAATCACCTTTGGCTTCTGTCCTCCATGGCCTCTTTCTAAATTCTTCTCTCTTCTTGGCTCCATGAAACACACAACCACCCCGGCTGCCGGTCAGACGGCAGTTTGGGCAAGTTACACGTGCCCACGTGGCACTTCTGTGGCCTTCTCTGTACTTCCCCCAGCTACTGAGGAGCATAGCTAGAACCCCTCAACTAGCCATCACTTCCCAGCTTCCAACAGAAACGGCTGCAGTGCTTCCCCATCCCCTGGGAAGGTGGCAGCCGTAACAACGCAGCCTGCAGTTCACACAGACAGATGCCAGCTGCAGAGGGGCCGCACAGGTCGTCAGCCTCTTGCTGCGGCCAGGAAACACCTGGCAGAAGAGGTCTCCACAGCTTCACTATTGCCATTATGCCTGGAATCGCGTGTCAGGAGAATCCCCCCTCCTAAGTCATGGCATTCTGGCTCCCTCTAACCCAGCAGCTCTCACCTTTGACCACACATGGAAGCACCTGGGGAGCACTCGGAACTACTGAGGAACAGGTCCCACCTCCAGGAGACCTCTGGGTTTAATCGGTCTGGGGTGGAGAAGCCCCTAGTACTCTGAGGCACACCCAAAGTAGAGAAGTACCTTTTCTAAGCGCAATGTTGGGCTTGGGCTGTGGCGCTGCCCAGCTGCTATGTGGCACTTCACAGAGGTGAGAATGCAGCCACTGCAGAGCCACTGATCTCCTGGGGGCAGGGGTGCTGGGTACATGGTGGGTTTTAGCCACTGATCTCCCGGGGATGGGGATTCTGGGCCTGGGCAGGTTCTAGCCACTGATCTCCTGGGGGTGGGGGTGCTGGGCAGAAGGCGGGTTCTACCCCTAGAGAGAGGCAGCGTTGAGTGTGCTTTCCCTTTGGAAAGGGGGCTGACCAGCATGGCCATCCGAGGCAGGTGGCAGAGGCTGCTGCTGCCCTCCTCCCTGTATGGGGGGCCCCCGGCACCGGCCCTGCACCTTGCCCTGGTTAGCATCCTTAGACCCACACTCTGATACCTGGACTCATTCTGATCTTAAGCCTCTGCTTCAGCAAGTGGGTTTCTTCTTAGGTTCTGGGTTCTGATCCTGCCTGGCCCCCAATTCTAATAAATCAACCTACACCTCCCCCCTGGCTCCTCACATTTATTTGTTCTCTGGGCCTGAGTTTGTTTTCTAAAATCTGTCCAGAAGAGTGAAATCCAATCATGCTACCCTTCTGCTTTAAACCCTTCAGAGACTTCCCGCTGCAACAGGACAAAGCATCTACCTCTGGAAGACTCATCCCTCCTCCCCCGGGCCCTGCTCACCAGCCCAGATGCACCGGTCAGCAGTGTGCTGTTAAATGCTTCATGGCTGGGGTGGGGGTGGGGGAGTCCAGCTGTACAGCATTCACCAGTGTCCATGGTATAAATGCTCTGGCCATGGGTGATTTCAAGTCCCCAGACACTGAGTCGGGCGTGACAGGCTCTCATGACCTGCTTGGGGCTAGCCTAGCATACCAGTGGCAACCACATTTCCAGTTCAGAGCCTTTGCACCTGCTGAGACACCTAGCCTGCCCCCACCCAGCCCAACCTTGGCTTGTCTGTCATGTGGGTCTCTGCTCCTGGAGGTCCCTTCTGACCACTTTAGTTGAAGCAGACTCTTCACGACTGTCACTATCTAAAACTGTTTACCTGTTGACATGTTTCCTTTTGCCTCCTCTAACCAGAATGCACGATGCCAGGGCCGAGGCCTAGTCTATTCCAGTCACTGCTGAGAGACAGCCCTGCAGCAAAGAGCTGAGCACAGGCTGACTGACTGGCCAACCCCCAGGGCCGGGGCCTGGATTCCTCTGCCCACTGCAGCCCTGGCTCAGAGCTCAAGCCCAGGGCCAGGAGGCTCCCGGAAGCCAATGAGCCTGTGCTTGCCAGGCTGCCATCTGCACTCCCACCGCCTCACCCCGCCCCGTCAGCACACTCCCCTCCGCTTCTCAGACCGTCCTCCGCCCTCCACAAGCACCTGCTACAGGTGCAGCCACCAGCCTCCATTCCCCGACTTGCTGGGGTCCCAGCCCTTCCCCGCTTCCCATGAACACAGCTGGCTATATCCTGAGCTGTGTGTGTTTACATTTGTCCCTCTGAGTAAAGGGACAGCCCCAGCTCCAGGTTTTCAGATGGAACTTCCATGTTCACCACTGGCTGTTGGTCACTGCTCGGAAGCTTCCCCTTTGGGATTTCATAGAGTGCCATGGCCACCTGCTATGGATACACACGTGACCGAGCACTGAGGAGCCAGGCTGTCGAGTGAAAGCACAGCCCACTTGCTGGAAGGCTGAGCAGAGAGCAGCTGAAGCCACAGCAACCTGATTTGATTCCCTGCATGACCACGTGGGACTCAGGGCAAGTGGCCAGCCGGCCCTGCGCCTGTCTCCTCTGCATTAGAGTGGAGAGGAAGCTGCCTATATCCTAAGGGGTCAGCAGCCACAGGGGTTCCTAATTTCCTCCGGCTGAGTCCAGAAATCTGATTGAGAGCTTATTACATGCCAGGCCTTAAGGACATGGACGTGAGCAAACAATGCTATCCCTGCCTACACGGCTTCCCGCCACAGCATACAGTTCTCTTCAGCCGACAGCACACGTGTGAGTGTGAGCCACTAACTAGCACAGAAGGGGGGTGAGTGGACAGAGGGCCTCATCCCTACTAAACTCCAGGGAGTGGCCAGAAAAAGGCCCTTCTGGTGCTGACCCTGAGAACCAAAGCCCAGGTGCAGACAAGAACCAACGCCCAGGTGCAGACAAGAACTGTCTGGGCACAGGGTCCCTGGATCACGCCGGGTGCTCGTTCCAGCACAGAGCGAAGGGCCTGCGTCCAGAGCACAGTGGGGAGGAGGGCATGACCAGTGTGCAGGCCCCAGGGCAGCAGAGGGGGCTGGAAATGTCTCTGTGTGCAGAGGATGCTACTGAGCAGGGCAGTGACCTGATCTGACTTCAACTTTATGAGGACCGCAGGGCTGCTGTGGAGAACAGAGCAAGGCGACAAGGAACGCTGTTCATCAAGGAGCTGACACGGCCCTGAGCAGGTGCCAAGGACAGTGCTTGGTTTCCTCCCTTCCTCCTCTGACATTCTGCAACCTCAACAAAGAGCAGCCGCAGAAAATTAGCAGAGCCATTTATGCAGACGAGGCAATACCCACAGCAGCAAAAATTAGGTTGCAGGGGAGGCTGGCTAAGATCTTTTTCCTGGAACTTCTTTAACGGCTGCAGCCAGTTGGGAGCCAGTCGTTCAGGGAGAAGGCAATGACTGTGGGGGGCGGCCCCAGAAGCAGATGGCCTGCCTGGCAGCTAGCCCCGGGAGGTGGGGCCGCTCCCGATAAAGCATGTGCAGCCCTTGAGATGAACAAGCTGCAAAACTTCTCAGAATGAATAAACCAGGGTGGTTTATCCCCTCCATCAAAAACCAGTTCTCCCCTCAGTCTTTTGCTTATTAATTGTTTGAATGCACCAAGCTCTCCGGAGCTCAGTGCGCACACCTGCAAAGACAGATAACCCCAACACCACGGCTCCCGGACGGCAACCTCGCCAGGTAAATGAGGATGTGTGGATGGGATGCCTTGGGCAGAGAGGTAGCAACCCCTCTGTCTGCTACAAAGCCCCTTTCTCCTAGGGCACAGGAGGGCCCCTTGCAGCGTGGAGGCCTGTGTATAAGCTCTGGCCCTCCCATGAGCTGATCCCTAGATCGCTGTGGACCTTGGTTTCTCGTAGCATTTTTTTTTTCTTTTTTTGCAGTTTTTTTTTTGGCCAGGGCTAGGTTTGAACCCACCACCTCCAGCTTATGGGACCGGTACCCTTCTCCTCGAGCCACAGGCGCCACCCTGGACCTTGGTTTCTTCACCTATGAAATGGGGACACTGGTGCCTCCTCCTGGGGCTGAGACAGTGAGGTCATGTGCATGAAGTTATGTTGAAGGGCTCTGCCTTGGGGCTGTCCACTTGTCTCGCTCACCCCTGGATGAAGAGAAGGATTCAGCACCATGAACAACCCAAGTTCTCCTTAGCCACGCCAGCCACCTGGTCCAGCTGGGCCTGGGCAGGACGCTGGAAAGACGCCAGCAGCCACCACTGCCTGTAAAGGCAGAGACCGGAGCTGAGATGGAAAGGACCCACCTCCACCCAAGGGGCCACACCTGTCCCTGCAGGATCTTGGCCTTGGCAGCTCGTGGTTCACCCTTCCATCTGTTGTGGGATAATGGTGCTTCACACAGAAAGCTGTTGGGAGAATTAAATGGGCAGTGTCCCTAAAGCCTTCAGCAGCCTGGCACCGAGAGGAAGACCCTAGCATCCTTCCTGCCGACCCTTCCCAAGTACTGCCAACTCCCTTAAGGAAGCTCCAAATGCCCAAGTGAAGAGATGTCCTGTTCACTTTACCAGAAAAAAAAAAAAAAAAACCACGAAGGTTTTGTTGGAGGCAAAGGGATAGTGTCCACTGTTACCACTTAGGCAGGTGGGGATGTCATCTGACCTGGGCACGGGGAGCCTTCAGGGACCCTTGGAACGTCCTCAGTGAAGGGGCAGGAGGGCGTCTGATGCCTCCTGGGCAGGGCGTGGCCTCACTCTCGCTTATTTTCAGAGCATCCCTCCCGTCACCCTCCACATCCACCAAACTCCTTCCTGCCAAATTTCATGACTCGAAAACATCCACACAACACGTGTGCCATGCGGGCTGCACATGGGGTTGTGTGAGCTGGACCCTGTCCTGTAACTAGACTGGAGATGGGCTCAGCGCAAATCCAAATCTAACTTGGTCCCCTCATCTTTAGGAGCTCCAGGAAGACTCTGCTTCCTCTCCATCCCTGGCAGGGCTCCTGCAGCAGGAACAGTACATGAGGGTACAAAAATAGAACGGAGCCCATCAAGGGTCTAAAATTCCACAGAGGGGACCAGAAATAGATTTCTCTGTGGAACAGATCGATACTGTCTGCCTCGCGGACTCTTTGTGAGGACTGAGTGACAAGGTTATGGAGAACGGCCCGGCGTGCCGCTGCCTGGTGGCCGGGCATTAAAAAATGGCCAAGGCCAACAGCTGACGCTTCCCTGGGGTCAGTTATCGGCCTACGCATGTCACTATGTGTTAACTCATTTAACCCTCACAACAACCGCACGAGCTGGGCACTGTTATTTCCCCCATTTTACAGATGAGGAAAGTGAGGCCCAGAGATGCTGAACAGTTTGCCTGGGGCCACACAGCCAGCAGGTGTTGAATCCAGCCACATTTTAACTCAGCCGGGCTGGCTTGCAAGGCTGCCTTTTTGACGACTATGTGGTTAAATAATAGGAGGGAGAAGTTACGCGTGGTCAGGCTGTGCCCCAAAGGCCCCCTCTGGCCTCCTGCCCGTCCTCCCCTCCCCTGAGCTATACTCCAACCACGGCCAAGGGCGTGTAGCTCCTCAGCATGCCCCCACATCCGTGCCCCCGATCCTGCACTGGTGTGGCTCTTTGTCCCTGTCAACTCTGAAGTCCTAGGGCCTGTTGCACTCTCTCTATGGCATAACTCCTCACCCAGCACCATGATAAGCTGGTGTGAGTAGACGGTGTGGTCTTTCATCTGCTCACCCTGTCCTGCCCAGCTGCTGGCACTGCCTCTGCTGCACAAAGGCTACATGAAAAGGAAAGTGATGGGAGTGCCAACAGTGGGCTGGAACAGCGAAGGGAGCATGCCATGAGGTCTGCAGACCTCCTCAGCACCCCATTGGTGGTGAAAGCACCTAATTCCCCAGGTTAAATCCCGGTTTACTTTCCTTTACTGGGCCCAAAGGAAGGGCCACATGTCTGGGAGGCTGTGTGTAAAGGACATTCAGGGTGAGGCAGGAGAAGCTGGGGTGCCACAGGGAACTCAGGGTGAGAGGCCTGAGGAACATGGGTGGCTGGGAGGAGACTGAATGTGAGTGTGAATCAAGATCAGGCAGGTGGGTGAGAGGGGCTGGCTGCAGGGGGCCCGGCGGCTGGCCCCACCAGGGGCTCCGGGCCTTCAGAAGCTCCGTAGGTGGACCCATCTGTGGCTGGAAGGGAAATCTGAGATTCTGGGAACTAGACTAAAATCATCCTTGAAACCTAACCCATTCTTAATTTCTTTTTAAAAGGCATATCTTCGATAGAAGCAGTTTCCAAAAAGAAAGCAACATTATAATCACAGCAAAACAAAACTACGGCAAAAGTTTTTTGAAACGGGCACAACTCAAAAGCAGAACAGAAAACAAAAAAAAGCCAGAACAGCTTTGCATCGGGCACAGTTAATGTCAAATACTGCTGTCCACGCCCCAAGGTTACACATTACTTATTGTCAGAAAATCACTGCGAAACAGAAGGCCTTGGTTAGGCCGAGACACAGCATTCTGTAAAGGTCATTAAAAGCAGGTGAACTGATGACAGAGCTCACTGATTAGAAAGCCATCCTCTCTGGGCTGCCGGCCATGGACAAGAGACTCAATCTCTCTGTGTGTCTCAGTTTCTTCATATGTAAAATGGGTACAAATAACAGCACCCACCTCAGGGGCTCCATGAGGATCAGGTCAGTAACGAGTGAAACAGGGGCAAGGGCCAGCACCCAGCAGCAGTGAGAGCCCTATCCATGGGAGGTCGTGTCACCACTTTCCAGGCACGCTCCCAGCATATAAGGTCTAAGCCATTTTACAAATTAGGAAACAGGCTCAGTGATTAAGTATTTAGCCAAAATCCCACACATACGCCACACTTGGAGGGAGAAAAAACTGCCCTTTTGCTCAACCAGTCCACTCCACTGTCCTCATGGACAACGTAGCCCCACCAGGATCTCATGGGACTGGGAACTGGTGGGGCCTCTTTGTGTTCCCTCCGGGGTGATAGGTCGTCAACAGCTTCTGATGGATACTCAGCCTTCAGACAGGACATTAGTGACCTCTAAAGTGCCTGCAGGGCTCCTGTTGAAGGTCTGATTCTAGTCTGCAATCCTGAAGTGAATGCCCCTCCTCCATCCACACATGACTTACTAATCATATTACCCACCCAGTCAGGGTCCTCAGATGAACGAGACCCAGTTCCACTGCCCTTTCACGTTGGAAACAATTTCTCTGACCTCAGCTGTGTTCCCATTAGCACAGCCGCCCTCCCTGGTCCACTGCAGCCTGCAGGCCCCTGCCTCCCAGCAGGGAGTTGCCTGGCCCCTAGTGCCCACTCACCTCCTGTGGGACCCTCACCTCGGAGCCCAGATCCTGCTTCCACGCACATTGCCCACTCCCAGCACCTGCCCTGCCCGGATGCACACGTGAACCTGCTCTGAAGGTGATGCGTCCCACTCCCACTGGAGACTGTGCTGAGGTCACAGTGCCCTGCCCAAAACGGACGCTTAGTTGGGGTGCAGTCACCCAGCATCTGCTGAGGCTTCCTCTTCCTGCCACTGGTGCAAAGGCCCTGCCTAACCAAAACTCTCCCAGAAATAGAAGAGCAAAAGTGAAAACCGTCAGCTTGACCCCCAAGTTCCTGCCTTCGGAGCTTTGCCTTTCTTGTGAGCTTTCTTTGGCTCATGGGCTGATCAGAGCCCTGGAGGAGCCTGCAAGCTCATGGTCCTGCCCGCCCTAGCTGCCCCGCACGGCAGGGCCACCTGCAGCCTGCCTCCCTCCCTCCTTTCTCTCTTCTTTTTAGTCTGTAAACCACCCTACTTTGAAGCACTCTGAGAAGGGCCTGCAGCTCCCGCCACTGTACACATTTCACATCCTGACGGCTCCACACGGTCCCAGTTCATTTCGGTGCCTATTTCAAAGGCGCCAGCGCGTCTCTTTGCTGCCCCTACACGCAAAAGGGGAGGCTACTCAGCTGAAAGAGCTCCTTGCTTACATGGTCCCCAGCCTCCTTCCAGGGCTAGAAAGCAAGACACTCAAATATAGACATGGGCCATTTATCTAAACTTTACACTCTTGAAGCCAGGAGTTTCTTCATCTTTCATGGAAATTCTTTATGCTACAGCTGGTTCCATTTGCTTGTGTTCTGTCATTGATGGCAGAGAGGGGCACGGCTCCTTCTCCTTCAACACGCCACATACTCACCCTTAATCTGTGTATCTAGACCTCTCTCTATAGAAATCTGTATCCATCAATCTAACCTTAAGATACCTGTGTTAGGGGCAGTGCCTGTGGCTCAAAGGCACTCATAGGGCACTGGCCCCATATGCCAGAGGTGGCGGGTTCAAACCCAACCCTAGCAAGAAACCGCAAAACAACAAAACAAAACAAAACAAAAAAAACCAACCCGGCATTAAATCAACCCATTCACTTCATTTTTTTTCTCTCCCAGACAGCAGGAAAAAGACAACAGAAAAAACAGTACTGTGGTCAGAAACACGTGCCTGTCAGATCCAATAGGAAGGGATTAGAGGGAACTGGGGCAAGGAAAAGGGGCTCAGACTCAGCCCCCAGGCTGGAACCCTGCCTGCGGTGTTGAGAAAGTCACTCACAGCCTCGGATACTTTATGTGAAAGACAGGAATATTAATCCCTGCCTCACAGAGGTGTTTTGGAGTAAACACTGATACTCCAGAAATGCCCAGCATGGCACCTGCCACCTGGTACCTGCCTGATCACTGCTGGTTCCCCTCTCGTAGCTTCCATCCCCAGCTGCACGTCAGAGCTTCCCAAGCCACATTCTCCAAGAACACGTGCAGGGGCACTTGCATCTGGAAGACTGCTCCAGACAGCCCCGTCACTCACATGGCACATTGCCCCCTTGTTTTCTGGCTGGTCTATTTGGGTTTTTAATGCAGGTGGCTCCTGTAAAGCAGGTACTCCTGTGCCAGATGCTGACTGGGCCCAATGCTGCCCAGGGGCCGTGGCCTGAAATATTTTGACTTGGGAGCAATGATGTTAATTGTCAGCTTACCTAAGTCTGGAGGAATTCTCCCTTCCCCCTTGGCTGCAAGCCAGATGGAACCCTTTCCAGATCCAACATGCAAACCACAGAGGCCCCCACCAGAGAAATAAAAGAATTAGAGTGGAAACAGGCACGTGGCAGGATGAGCCGCCCTGGACCTCAGCTGGTGCAGGAGCTCCCAGGCCACCTGCGGGTCTGGGTCTACAAAGAGGCAGGGAGGGGCCTGACCTGGCAGAATCGCACAAACTGGAGGTTAAAAGTCCCCACCTGGCATAACTCCTGGTAAGCTACAACACTAGAGAAACAGTGGGGTGTGTGTCTGTGTGAGGGGTTATAAGAAATATAACTTTGTCTTAAGAACCATAACAGCAACATTCAGGCACTGGGCTAAGGGCTCTCTACGCACAATCTCATTTCTCCCAATTAGAAACGCTCTAGATCTTACGGAATCTTCTCAGATGTCAGTTTATTCCCTCTTTATACATGTCTGTATGTCCATTCTTATTTTATAGAAGCCAAGTCTTCTTAAATTATGTAGGAAGTTGTTGGAAAATTTCTAAATGTCTTGAAGTAAGACGATCTCATGGGCGTCTGAGCAATGCTCAGAGGACGCCCTGTGTTGGGCTACAGAGCCTTGCAGCTTTCTGGTGAGTTTTCATGCACCGCTCTTCCTTCTGGAAGAGGGAAGAGGTTTGTCCACTATTAGGAATTGAGGAGGTGATTCTGAGGGTTCCGGTCCAAACCTTCTGGCCCATATAAAGCAAAAGGTTTGGAGCTCCCCCGAGTAGCTATTTAAAAATTATGTTGAAGAGTCATTAACATTCTTGGTGAATTGGAGGCAGTTAGATTGAGTCTTCTCCCCTTTTCCTAACAGCAGTTGGGGTTTCTACTCGGAGAGGGAGAATTGATGCAGGCCATCCGGCGCCCTAGCCAGCTCAGCGGAGCTGGTGGACCTGCCGCCTCCTCCTTGGTGGTGTTGGTGCTGCGGCAGCCAGCTGAAGAACCAGCGGCCTGGATGACAGGCAAGGAGGGGGACCTCCAATCCCCACCAGAAGCTCCAATAGCCAAAAAGGCTGGACAACTGCTGAGGAGACACCTGTGCCTTGGTGTCTCCTTCACTTTACACTTAGGACTAAATGTGGAACCCCCGTTTCCTATGCCTAGGTCAATTTCTTGTGAATTTCCTGGGCCTCAATTCCATGAATGGACTGTATCCATTCATTGATACACTCACTCACCTTGCCCCGGGGGAAAGGGACTGTATTCATTCGTTTCCTGGCCAAGGAACCCATACACCTATATATACCCTGAGACTAAGGGCCTAAAGGAGGAGACGGGGAAAGACCCGGAGAAGAACGGAGAGAGCTTCTCTCTCCCCACTTGAATTCTTTCCCGCTACCAGGAGCTTTAGTGTTTTCTGTATTCTTTTCTGTAAACCAATCCTGTCTTACCATTGAGGGGTGTGAGGGGGAATAATGTAATGAAGAATAATAAAATACATGTATTTGAAAACTCAAAAAAAAAAACATTCTTGGTGAATTTAGCAGTGAAAAAGGCATGCTGACAGACCTTCACAGGTATAATATTAAAGATATGTACACACCCATTCTCACATCCACAATTTATGTATGCTTGAGAAAGGAATATGGGTCATTGTAGAAAAATAGAAAGTACAGACAAGCATAAAAAAAAACAAAATCCATCTACATTCATACCACCCAATAACAATCATTATGAACATTATGATATATTTCCTTCTAGGTGATTCCTTTCTGCACATATTAAAATTTGTTTATAGTTACTTATAATTTGATTACAAACTTATATACAATTGTAATTATAACTTTGTAATTATAATCACATTGTATGTTTCATTTTGAATCATGCTTTTGATTCCTTAACATCTTTCTATGAACATTTTCCCATGGGAATAGCACCACCTCCGTCTTCCAGAGTTGTTGTGAGGGCAAATGGGGAGAACACTGAAGAAAGCCCCCAGCACCTGGTAAGTGTTTAGATTACAAACACCTAGCACTTGGGCCACTATTCCACTCCTGAACCCAAGCAGACATTACTAATCAAACACCTAGCACTTGGGCCACTTTCCCCCTCCTAAACTCAAGCAGACATTACTAATCAAACAGCTAGCACTTGGGCCACTATTCCCCTCCTGAACCCAAGCAGACATTACCAATCAAACAGCTAGCACTTGGCCACTATTCCCCTCCTGAACTCAAGCAGACATTACTAATCAATCCCAGCTCCCTTTCCACTAAACCCAGGAATCCTCTGAGCCTTTTTCGACATATATACTCCTGTTCTTGAAAAGACTAATTACTAATTGAGAAACTTCAATTTCTCCATAGGACTATGTCACCACTACTTAGAGATCTGAGCCTTTAGCTACAGTGAATCCACAGTCAGATCTTTCATATTTAGTTTGGGCCTTCACTACAAAGCCCTGTGGAGCTAATGAATCAAGGTTGCCAAAATCAAGGTCTGGCTTCAAAACCTCTGGTTCAGCATCCAGGAGATGAGAAGCCTCCCTGCTGCACGCTTAGCGACGGGACAGAATTTAGTTTGGGATCAGTTCCACCTTGATTCCTAGACATAAGGACTCTATCATCCAATCTGTAAAACAGTAACACATAGCAGCCGATGGCACCCGTGGTGTGTGTCACAAGATGTCTAGAATTGTCCGTTCTTCTGAGCACTGAACCACAGTAAAGCTCTCTCAGCGTAAAGATAATTAAATTCTAAAGTGGGCCTACCCTGAAGTCATTCAACTAGAAAAGTCACAAGCCACAGCAGAGATATATTTCCACACAAATGTACCAAAGCTAATCTAGCATCAAACACACTGAAACTGAGGGGACGGACAGCTTGATGCATTTCACTGCGTGGTTGGTCATGCTGCCGACATCTCTCTCTGGGCACTTACCACATTCCCCTGGGCCACTGCCATGTCTGCCCTACCTTGGCTGTTCAGCCGAGAGGTTCTAGAGGGCCACTGTGGAGCCACCAGGGGTAATCCACCAGTGTGCCTGAGACACAGGCAGCAGAGGAGAAGCATCCTGCAATGCTGTGTTGTCCCCACACTGGCCTGTCACTGTTGGCTGGGTGACCATGTCAATACCATCTCCTGAACCCTCGCTGCCCTTCTCTTTGTTTCCTTACAGACAACACATCTCAGGACTGGGACATTGATTCCTGGGTCCCCGATAACCCCCCCTTTGCTAGTGCTTCTCACACGTCTGGGCTATGTGACGGTCCCTGAGAAGACCTGGGCCCCATGGAGCAAGGCTGAGAAAACTCTCTTCAGCCCACAGCCTGGATTTTTGCAGGCAAAGAAAAATGCCCCCAAGATGAGCAAAAGTGCCACGTTTCCTAAGTAATATCTCCTCTTGACCTGCCAAGCAGGGTCAGTCTAGTCTTGGCCTACACGCAGACCATTTTCTGAGCTGGGAGGGCCCTAAAAACAGAACTGGGGCAAAAAGATGAAGATCTAGCACAGTCCTTTTGCTATGGGTTATAATTCCTTATGTATATGCCTAAGATATTATGCATCCAAGTATCACTAACATCCTAGAATATTCTAGATTAGAAAACAGAAAAACAACATAAAATCAAAATTCTCTATATAGCATGAGAGGACCTTTCCAATGCATGTCCAACTACATCCAGGTCAATGTCATCCAGATCAGCAAAAGTTGTGTGATTTCTCATTGTGAAATATTAAAAAGTACAATTTATCCATGCAGGTTAAATATTCACCACAAAGTGGACACCCACACACCCACCACTGGCTGAAGAAACAGAACATCACAGGCACCAGGAAAGCGTGGTATGTACCTCCTTCTCCCTGCAGGAGAACCAGTTGTCCCAAGTTTTGTGACAGTCACTTCTTTGTCACACCTAACCACCTATATAGATAGGTAAGCAATCCCTGTCTGGTAGCCTGTGTTTGAACTTCCATGTGAACAGACTTCTCATGGTTTTTCTGGGCCTCGTCTCTCTGTGCAGTGTGCTTGGAGGCCTCATGTGCATTGCAGTGTGTGGCAGTATTTTCAGCACTGTAGAGTACTCCACTGTAAGGAAAGTCTATAATTTACGCTGTCCTATCAATGGACATTGGCAGCACTTCTAGCTGGGTGTGCTGTGAGCGGTGCTGCTATGGGTGTTATGGCGCACGTCGCCTGGAGCTCAGGAGCACAGCTTCTCTACCAGGCATAGCTGGTAGTAGAATCGCTGGCTGAAGCACAAAGATATTCAGATGTGCACCCGTGCATGACAAAGGCTGTTGTCCCTTTGCCTCAGTGGGAGAGCATTCCTCTGCCCCGCATCTGCACCAACACTCAGTAAAGTCAGACTTCCTCAGATCTGCCCATTGCACGGGTGTGACGTGGTAATCGCCTGTGCTTCTTTCTAGTTCCCATTTCCCTGATTCCCATGAAGCTGAGCATCTGCTGGTACAAGTCTGAGTCTCAGGGTCGTGCCACGATCGTGCCTCCACTCAGCCTGGAGCACCCTTCCCTCCCCTCCACCTGCCGCAGCGCCCAGCGCCAACATGGCCTTCTGGGTGACTCTGTCCTTCCAGTTCTCCCGCCATGACTCTCTCTCTTATCTCCAGGTTCCAACGTGCCTGGGCTTGGCTGTGTCACTGTCCCTGGTCCCCTGGGCTGGAATAACCTGTTGCCCTGCAGTCTCTGCCAGCAGATGACAGTCTTCCTTACTGTCGCCCACCCCCATCACGCAGAACCACACCTGCACAGGGGGCCATGCCACATGTCATTGGTTCATTTCATCAGATTTAGAGAGAAACTTACTCTTTCCAGCAAAGTATAGCTTAGTAAGGAAGAAAGGAGATAAAATAACCAGTCTGGACACTCCCAGCTCTCTGTGCCTCAGACCAGCTGGTGAAGTGAATTCTTGGGGTACCACTGAGCAGGCAGCACATCCCTCTGGGCTCCTGCCCTCAGAGTTCAGCCTCCTGCTTCACTCTGAACCGAAGTCCTGTGGCTACTAAGTGCCCAGTTTGGGCCCTGCCTTGGCCTCAGCTCTGTGACCCTGGCTGCCCTCCTGCAAGTGGCCTCTGGGCCCTGGGTTCCAGGACTTCCTCCCCACATGGGCCCTTCACCAAGTCCTCACTCTTGTATTTGCTTTTTCCGTTCCCTCTGTTCCACACCCAGCACTTACTACCCCAGACCTGAATAACTCCAGCAGCCTCCTGACTCCACACCCCGCCCCAGTGTCTCCCACTCAAATCTGGGCTCACACAAACGCCATCTTTCCATTGTGTTGACAGTCACAGTTACCAACAGCTCTGCCCGTGCGCCCTTCCCACCCTTCCTGTCTGCTTGGAAGTTTTGCGTCACGAGGAGGCTCAGCTCTGCAGCCTTCCTGGAGTGCAGGGCAGGGGCAGGGTGTCCACCTGGGACAGGGTGTCCATGATGACCTGAGACCACGGATGATGCGGCCAAGCTGGAGAGCACCAGGGATCAGCGGAGGCCAGAGCAGGCAGAGGGCAGCAGCAGGGGGTCCTAAGTGAGACCCTCACTGGGGAGGGAAGGGGCAGAGACCCAAAACACCAGCACGGGCAGAACCCCCTGCTCGGGTCCCTTGTTCTCCCTACAGTGAATCTGTAGGACATCATTGAACAAGGCACAAACACTGTCAGGGATCTGGGCTCTAGAAAAGCCAGCGGGGAAGGAAACTCACACTTAAGGAGGGTCCGCTTCCCCAAAGACTAACTGGGAATTTCAGTGGACCCTCCTACCGACAGCCCCTTGGCACAGTAGCCTTCCCCTACTACAGAGGACGGCCACTGCAGGAGGTGAGTGACGGCATTCAACAGGAGCCACAAGAGCTGGGACCACGGTTGGAGCCCCCAGACTTTGAATCCGTGCTTTGCCTATTCCATTACGCCTGTCACCCCACGAGATCAGCAATTAGCTTTGAACCTTGCCTTCCTCACCCACCAGCCCACGGAACTTCTCTAACCCTACCCTCCTCCCCTGGGTGGGTGAGAAGTTGAAAGAGACGCCGTGTGAGTGGCATTTTGCTGAGCGCACGTCAACACAAGTGCCTGCGCTCTCTCAGAGTGGGGCGTGTGTGAACAAACAAGGTGGGACAAATGAATGAAATCACAGACCGACTCACTCCTCCTTCCTTTTCCATGGCTGACGTCTCACCTCCCAGCTGTGCCACAGAGAGACAGTGAATCAGGCTTCTTGGCAGCCCTCACTCTGCTCGCTACGGAGGTGCCCCCGAAGGGAGGCCTTCACATTGATCAGCTGAGCAGATGAAGACATTCAGCTCCTCGCTTGTCTCAGACCAGCACTAATATTCATGAAAGGGAGACAGTGTTTAGGGCTTAGGGCCGACTGCAGATTGACTGTCCCAAACCCTGTTCCCCCTTTCCTCCACTGTTACAGAATTTGAGCTGGACATACGGCGGCCCAGATAGAGTCATTTCCCACACTTCCCTGTGGCTAGGATGTGGCCACGTCACAAAGTCATGCTGATAAAACATGGGCACAGGCAATGCAGACACTGCTACACCTGCTGGAAACAACGTGCTTCCTTGGACTTGCTCTTTCTCCTGCCCATGGTCTGGAACACAGAGAACACAGTGACCAGCTTTGGTTGTGGGACCACAGGACAGAAGGAACCTGGTCCCTGCATGACCACGAGGAGAGAGTGGCCCTGCCAATTTGGACTGTTCACCTCTGAAACCTCTGTCTTACTGCAGCCACTAAACTCTGAGGTTCCCCATGCTCAGCCTGTATCTTAACAAACACGACTGTCGCCAGCAAGGTCCCTCACATTTGTGGAAGCCAGTGGACCTGGGTTCCAATACAGGCTTTATGACGTCCTACCTCTGTGACTTTGGATAAGTAGCTGAACTTATCTATGTCCTCATCTGTGAAATGGGGAGAACAGGACCTAATGTAAGAATTAAATGACGCAGGATGACAAAATAAGCTGGACATTGTTATTGTCGTCGTATCAAAATGTTTCCCTGCTACGGAGCCCCAGCCAGGGTGGCCGTGTATTAGTCACCCTGTACCAGAAGAAACAGCTTTTATTCGGTCCCCACGTGGTTAGCTGTGTCTTCATGGCCCCCACTGATCTTACCGCCCTCTCATGCATTTTCATGCAAACCCCCAGCAAGCCAAGTATAGCAGCAAGAACTGCCCACGGGCTAGCCGGGGAGCATGCTGGTGATGGGCCCCAGGCAGGTGTCTACACAGGGTAGCTACTGAGAAATTGCTCCAAATGGTTTCCCCCTCTAAGCCCAGCTCAGGATCCCACAGAGCTCACCAAGCACCAGGTCAGATTCGGAAGAACATGCTTGTACTTGAATTGAGAAGTCAGAGAGGAAATGGTCAGAGAGGAAGAGAGCAGCGGCATTCCTGATGAAAACGGGATGATGTTTCCTACTGAAGTTGGATGAATGCAAGGTTCTGGAGTAGCTCCCAAGGCATCTATATGTTACATATTTTTATAATATAAGTATATCACTTTATATATTTTTTATAATTTAATATTACCTTTTTTTCTAGAAAAGATGCAGCCCATGAAAGTGGCGGCTGCCACAGCCGCAGGTGCAACCCAGCAGAGAAGAGGAGGAGGAACACGCACCTGTCACCGGCCCAGGGCCTGCCCGGCTCTGAGCCCTTTGTCTTGTGGTTAACAGAGAGATGTCGAGTGCTTTCTTGGGCCAAGCACTGGGTTAAGCTCTGGGGACACGCCTGAGTTAGATAAAGCCCCTACCCTTTGGGAACTTCCAGTCTAGTGTGAGGTCCAGAAAAATCAGCAGACACATATTTGCCAGTCTGGTTAAGCACTGCAGGAAGAGTGTGGCAGGTGGGAAGACAGAGGGTTATTCTGCCCATCCCTCACCACATAGGATTGCCCTCCACACCAGGGAGATCCCAAGTTCAAGCTCAAGAGTCTTATCAGAGAGAACTTCACATACTTAGGTGTATACCTGGTTGCTGCCAATAAAACACAAATGGGACCAAAGCCTGGAGGCCACAGAGGCAGTTCACAGCCCCACAGGCCTGGCGCCCAGATGCAGTAATAAACACAACTGACACCCTGGACTCCCTGATTAAGCTTAATTAGCCTCTCCCACATTTCCCCTTCCTCCTACAGTCTCCGAGAGGTGCAGAAAATATGTCAGCCGCAGCGAAGGGAGATGCATCATTATTATTCCTCCAACACCAGGTAGTTCCTGCCTCAAAATTATTTCCTATGCTTTGGGGATGCAACCTCTGGGAATGATTTATTTTTAATCGAAAAGTAGTTCTGTACTATAAGAGGCCAAGGGATTAAGGACCTTTATTAACATGCACAGTCTCTTCAGAGTCCTCTTCTAGGCCAGCCAGGGCCCTGGCTGGCTTTGAAAAGGTTCTTATGCCAAAGGGCTCCTCAGAGGCCATGTCCAGATCAATATTTGGAACTAGCCTTCTGGGAAATCACTAATGGTCTGTGGAAAGCACATGGTGTGACTTTTAGAACGGTCCATTAATGAAGAGCTTCACAGCTGTCCCAAGATTCCAGAAAGGGACAGCCGAGAGGCCAGATGTTGATACGGCTGACCCGCTTTTGGGAAAGAGCTCAGAGTTCCATCCTTCAAGCCTGAGTCTCTCTCTTGCTGTACTGGGGAGGGCCCGTGTTCGCTCTTATTCCAAACCAATAGTGGGTGCCCACCCCCAGGCCACATGAAGGAACAAGGGGGAGGTGCTCTGGCCTCCAGCTCCCCCTCGAATTCCCCTAGATGCCCCCCAGCTTCTCAGCAAACAACAGCTGATTGGATGCTCTTACTGTTCCAGCACATTCCATAGGAAGAGAACAGCAGACTCATTTATGGGATGGCTTTTGAATGGAGACGTGCATACACGTGAGGGCAAAAAACTTAAAGAGCGCTAGACTATTAATCACCTGGAGTGCTGGGAAAAACCATCAGCATTTCCCAGCTGGTGCGCTGGGTCCCAGGACCGCCCAACACAACCTCCCCTGCGAGGGGCCCACAGCTGGTTGGGCCTCGGATGCATTAAGAAGGTTTGTGTCACAGCATTAACTGTCGTCGAAGCACAGAAAGTTATATTCCCTAGTTAACGCCATTCCAACCCTGAGTATGTAAGAGAGAGACTCGCCCTGGCCCATCTTAAACACTCCTTGAGCACCAGCTCACATCCGATTTCAGGACCAAGAGGCCTCAGGCCCAGGGCTTCCGGGCACCTCAGTGCGGAGCCAGAATTCAGCACCCTGGTTTGGTTTTCTCCTTTTGGTCACCTTCTATTTACGGCATCTGAAACTGTTTTTCCATTTCCCATGCTAGAATAAACCTTCTTCTTCTTCTTTTTTTTTAGTGTATTAATAAGAGAAAGGTTTACTTCAAAATACCATGCGCATGGGGGGAACCACAAGAATGATTTCCCCTACCTGTCCTTCTTAAAGGGGATTGGAAGTAAAAAGAAATTGAGTTGATCAAAAATTCTGAAGAAATAACATGAAATGCAAATTTCTGCAGTGAAAACCACAAAGGTGGCATGTGAACAACCAAGGCTGGAGCCATGTGACAGGAATCACCAATGGGAATGACAGCAGGCTGGTTGGGAGTGGACCTCCGAGATGGTCTCGGTGGGGTGAGCATAGGGCTGCCCAGCCGGAGAGGGGGAGCCAGCAGCGCAGTGCTGGGTGGTGGGGTGCACAGAGGCCCCAGCTCAGTCTGCTATTGGCCAGCTGCTTCCTGTCCAGGCCCAGTTCCAAAGTCACTTATGCATTCAGTGACCACCTCTGCTCACTTGTCCCTCATCCCACATGACTCGCTGAGGATAAGCCCCAGTTCCTACCACCTCCACCTGGAACCGTGCAGTGGAAGGAGGGAGTCTAAGTCCTTGGGCCTCAGTTTCCCCACTGTAGAGCTGAAGAATTGGTCTAGATCATCTCAGGGTGCTTTCTAGCTTCTCAGAGCCTGTGCATGGTAGCAATAATTGTCTGGGGGGGTCAGTAGTCCTACCTTTCTACTTTGGTTTCTCGAGCATTTATAATGAACATGTTTACATAAATATAGAGCCAGTGTTATCGATAATAACTAAATAAACCAACCTAAGATGAGCAAGTGGAAAAAGAGCCAGGCCATCCACCTGGAGAGGCCCTGGGGAGTGGGCCCGGGAGGGCAGCAGCTACCCTTGACCCTGCACACAACCTCCATCCCCACCTGAAAGGCAAGGGACACAGCAATCAGCACAGACTGTTGGGAGGAAGGCCATGGGACAGACGTCTCCTCACAGACCCCACAGGCACCTGGAGAGAGGGCCATTGCATCTGGGCACGAGGATGGGTGGAGATTCCTTTCACAGGCTTGGCAAGGGAGAATGTGCCAGCAGGTGGATGCAACATGGCCTTGGACCTGGATGAAACGGGAAACAACAGGGAAAGAGAAAGGGAGCTTCTGCAGTCAGAGGAGTGGCCTCCTAATCTCCCTTCTTGTAAGAGTGTGCTGGCTCTATCTTATGTAACATTAATTTTTTTTCCTGGAAGGAGAACAGCATGAACTTTCCAAGGCTGCAGATGGCTCCAAGTTCTTCTGGGTGGTGAAATGCCAAGCGGATGGCAATAAACGATCAGGAATTTACTGAGAATGCAGGAGAGGTGAGAGGAGTGTAGGGATGGGTTGAAGGGAGGTTGTGGGGATCTCTTGGGCACAGTGAGGCCTCAGGCTGGCCCCATCAGAGGACACCAATGCCGGGCCCCTGGTGGGGTAGACAGAGCATGCACCATAGGCTCTAGCATAGACCTGTCATTCCTGGCAACGAGACTGCAGCAGAGCCACTGCTCCTTTCTGGGCCTTAGTTATCCCATCTGTAAAATGGG
This sequence comes from Perodicticus potto, assembly GCA_963574655.1. Lineage (NCBI taxonomy): Eukaryota > Metazoa > Chordata > Mammalia > Primates > Lorisidae > Perodicticus > Perodicticus potto. The sequence continues at coordinate 1,288 of CAUYRH010033894.1, read as the reverse complement.
GTTCCCACGCCTTCCTCCCAGGGCAGCATGAACATCTATGCCCATGATGGAGTTATAGGCATAGCTTTGAAATGTTTCACAAGGCAGGAGTGGTGTTGGAAAGACAACAGTGCTACCAATGGAAACAGGTTTAGGTTCAAATCCTGGCCCCACCAGTCATTAGCACGTGGCTGCAGTTTCCACGACGGTGATGCTCATGGGCATTCTGAGATTCAGGGAGGTCAAGCCAAAGAATTATCTAGAAACAAGGTTGGCACAGGCTTGGGCCTTCCTAAAAGATTAGGGTGGCGCCTGTGGCTCAGTGAGTAGGGCGCCGGCCTCATATACCGAGGGTGGCGGGTTCGAACCCGGCCCCAGCCAAACTGCAACAACAAAAAAACAGATTAGCTTTCTTACCCTTTCCAAAGGTGATACAAGCTTAAACAAAAACTGGTTACAAAGGAACTTTAAGAAAGACAGGTATCAAGGAATGGGCACCTCCCTGCAGCCCTCTGAGATGAGCCACAGAGGTCAGGCAGGCTCTCGGCCTACCTCTTGGCTGCCGCCTCAGTGGAGATGGGCCTGAACATGCCCAGCCCTGGTCTGGAGAGGGAAACTCTGAATGCATTGAATGGCCAGGGAGGCGTGTCTCCCCCGGGAGGCACTCCAGCCTCTCCTGGCAAAGCACGTGGTCTAGATCCCAGACCCTAGCACATGCACTGGGCTTGCCTGCCTACCTTTCTCCCTATGCTGTGTGCCTTTGGAGGGCAGGGGTAAAGGGGTCCTAATGATTTCTCTGTCTCTCAATGCTCTGCACAGGCCTGCCGTGGAGTTAGTGCTCTGTAAATATCTGTTGATGGAAAGTAATGGATGAATGGGAGGTGGATAGACAGCTGGGTAGGTGAAAGGGTAGGGGAATGGGTGGGTGGGTGGATGGATGAGTGGTTGGATGGGTAGATGGGTGAGTGTATGGGTGGGTGAGTGGATGGGTGGGTAAATGCATGGATGGCTGGGTGAGTGGAAAGGATGAAAGAATGGGTAGATGGGTGGGGAGATAGATGGATGGCTGGGTGAGTGGATGGATGGATGGGTGGAGGGATAGATGGGTGGGCAGATGGATGGATGGCTGGGAGGGTGGATAGATGGATGAATGAATGGATAGGTGAGTGGGTAGATGCATAGATGGATGAATGGATGGGTGGGTGGATAAGGTTAATGGGTAGATGGGTGGCCAGTTGGTTGGATGGATGGATGAATGGTTGGTTGGTTGGGTGGTTGGATGTATGGGTGGGTGGATGGGTGGTTGGAT
>CAUYRH010033893.1:0-12077 GCA_963574655.1 Perodicticus potto | reverse complement strand
AGAACTATGAAACTCTGAGAAAAGAAATAGCTGAAGATGTTAACAAATGGAAAAACATACCATGCTCATGGCTGGGAAGAATCAACATTGTTAAAATGTCCATACTACCCAAAGCAATCTATAGATTTAATGCAATCCCTGTTAAAGCACCATTGTCATACTTTAAAGAACTTGAAACAATAGTATTTGGTTTTATATGGAATCAGGAAAAACCTCGAATAGCAAATACAACACTCAGAAATAACAAATCAGGAGGTATCACATTACCAGACTTTGGGCTTTACTATAAATCTATAGTGATCAAAACAGCATGGTACTGGCACAAAAACAAAGTGGTAGATTTATGGAACAGAATAGAGAACCAAGAACCAATCAGCTACTTATTGCCACTTGATCTTCAAAAAGCCTATCAAAAACATTCAATGGGGGAAAGACTCCCTATTTAACAAATGGTGCTGGATGACCTGGCTGGCAACCTGTAGAAGACTGAAACTGGACCCCCACCTTTCACCATTAACAAAAACTGATTCTCACTGGATAAAAGATTTGAACTTAAGACGTGGAACTATAAAAATACCAGAAGAGAGTGCAGGGAAAACTCTCGAAAAAATTGGCCTGGGAGAATAACTTTCTTTTTTGTAGGTCTTAAAGAATTTGGCTGTGAATTTGTCTGGCCAGGGCATTTTTGTTCTTGTTGAGAGAGGTTTTCTTACTGTTTCAATCTCATTATTATTGGTTTGTTCAGGATTTCTGTTTCTTCCTAATTCATGTTTGAGAGGTCATTTGTTTCCAAAAATGTACACATTTTTCTAGATTTTCTGATTTGTGTGTATAGAGGTTTTCATAGTAGTTATGGATGATATTTTATATTTTTATGATGTTACTTTAACATTTATTTTTCCTTTTCTGGTTAAACTTAAATGAATCCTTTCTCTTTTATTTCTGGTTATTCTAGTTAGAGGTTTATTGATTTTGTTTGTCTTCTAAAAAACAACCTTTTTTTTTTGTCAACTCTTTGCATTGTTGTTGTTTTGATTTCCATTTTGTTTAGTTCTGATCTGAGTTTTTCTATTTCTTCTGCTAGTTTTTTGTTTGGTTTGTTCTTTTTCTAGTTTCTTGAGTTGTGACATTACATTCTAAATTTGTGAACTTTCTGTCTTTTTAATGTAAGCATTTAAGTCTATGAAGTTACCTCTTAACACAGCTTTTGCAGCATCCCATAAATTTTGAGTATTTATGTCATGTTTGTTATTCAGTTTGAAAAATCTTTGGTTTCCATCTTAATTTTATCATTGACCCAAGGATCATTCATCAGATTGTTTAAATTCCATGATTTTGTGTAGATTTGAGTGTTGCTCCTGGAGGAGATTTCTAGCTTTATTCCACTATGATCTGAGAAGGTACATGGAAAGATTTTGATTTTTCTGAATTTGATAGCACTTGTTTTGTTGTTTTGTGAGCTAAAATATGTGCCAATGAGAAAAATGTATATTCTGTAGTTTGGGGGTACAATGTTCTCTAGATGTCTATTAGGTCATTGTTCTAGAGTCTTCTTTAAGTCCAGTCTTTTGTGTGTGTGTGTGTGTGTGTGTGCAGTTTTGGGCCTGGGCTGGGTTTGAACCCTCCACCTCTGGCGTATGGGGCCAATGCCCTACTCCTCTGAGCCAAAGGCCCCACCCTTAAGTCCAGGCTTTGTTTGTTGATCTTCTACCTTGATGATTTGCCCATTTCTGTCCTTCCATTAAGGACAGATTTGCCCTTCCATTAAGGGCCACCAATTAAGAGACTACCACATTAATTATCCTGATACTATTTATTTATTTATGTTTTTGCTTAGCAGGCCCAGGCCCTGTTCGAACCCACCAGTCCCAGTACATGTGGCCAGTGCCCTACCCACTGAGCTGTGGGTACCCAGCCCCTGATACCATTTATTAAGTCATGTCTTCTTCCCTCTCCAATTTAAAGTATCATAACAGATTCCTATATATACCTGAATCTGGTTCTGGACTTTATATTTTGTTTTATTAATCTGTCTATGCCATCATGGCAGTTTTGTAACATGGGAAAATTGATAATAGCCTATTATTTGTTGATTGATACATTGTTAAAATTCATTCATTTGTTCATTTAACAAATACTTAAATTGGATATTTGTTAAATACTTGATATATTTAATTTATTTAATAAATATCCAATGTAACAAATGGATGCTATGTGTTAGGCACTGTGCTAAAAACATTAAACACAGCACCTAATAAAATATACAAAAATTCCTGCCTTCATGTAGCTTACATTATTGTGGGAACATATAATAAATATCAACTCAACCTATACTTTCAGTATAATAATATTCAGTTAAGAATCAATAAACTACAACACGTATGTTGGAAGTGATAGAGTAATGGAGAAAAAGAAAGCTAGGAAGAGATAAGAGAAGTGGTGAAGTGTGTGATTTTTTAAAAGGATGGTCAGGGATACTGAGATTTGAGTAAAGAAAAAGTGACGGAATAAGTCAAGTGAACGTAGGGATTGAAGTAGAGAGAAGAGTGTGGCAGACAGTTAAAATAGATAAAGTAGATCAACAATGTGTGATCTACATGTATCTCAAAAAGATAACATTACATAAAAAAAGGAAATAAAATGACCATTTGACATTGTTTTAAAAAATTATTAAAAAATAACAATACCATTTCTTGTCTTAGATATAGGTAGGCAAAATATGAAAAACAGAAGTAAGACTTGGCTTGGTGCCACTAGCTCAGTGTTTAGGGTGCAGGCCACTTGTGCTGGGGCTGGTGGCTACAAACTCTGGCCCAGGCCTGCTAAATAATAATGACAACTACAACAATAACAACAACAACAAAATAGCTGGGCTTTGTGGTGGACGCCTATTGTCCCAGCTACTTGGGAGGCTGAGGCAAGAGAATCGCTTATGCCCCAAGAGTTTGAGGTTGCTGTGAGTTGTGATGCCATGGCACTCTGCCAAGAGCGGCACAGTGAGACTCTATCTTGAAAAAAAAAAGAATTAAAACTATGAATTTCCTCTTATCTTTCTTAACTATTGATAATGTCAGCATTTTTACCTTTTGTCAAGATGTAGAGTAAAAACTAGAACTCCATTATCAATTTGTTTCCTTTGATGTTATTAGTAGGTGCTGTGGTTCGTGCTTATAATCCTAGCACTCTGCGAGACCAGAGCAGGTGGATTGCTTGAGCTCAGGAGTGTGAGACCAGCCTGAGCCACAGTGAGACCTCATCTCTAAAAAGAGCCAAGTGTTGTGGTGGGCGCATGTCATCCCAGCTACTGGGGAGGCTGAGGCAAGAGAATTGCTTGAGCCCAAGAGACTGAGTTAGGACGCCAGGGCACTCTATCCAGGGCGAGAAAGCAAGATCCTGTCTCAAAAAAATAAAAAAAAAAAAAATAAGACTAGAGAGATTACAGAAGGAACAGTAGTTCCCAACTCCTTTTATTTCTGCAGCCAAGCACATTAAACTCTTCTACTACTTCAGGCATTAGTATGATAGCACGATTTTGCAATTTCTTGATTTAGCTTTTATGCATAAGCACATACATATCCTGGCTTCCCCTATCCTATACTTACAGTATAATAATATTCAGCTAAGAATCAATATTTATATAATAGCTACATCACTATTGTTAACTACAGAGCCAAGTAGTACAAACATTTTTTTCTTGAAAAACTCAATTTTTCCTGAGGAAAACAACTGCATCGTTTATCACATGTATAATTTTTCTATGTACCTATTCTTAATTTTTTCCCAATTACTTGTTCAATTCTGTCATATTTCCAATACTTGTTCTTCTAGTGCTCAGATATGTCAGACAACCTCTTAATTCCACTTGTTTTTATTTTGTTTTAATGAGACCTCCTTAAGCCCTTCATTCTCCTGCTCTAGGCTGGACTGGTTTCTTTCTACTCTCCTGCTGTCTCATCTGAGGCTTCCTTTTGCTGTTTTCCTGTTTTAAAATCTTTGTTTCCTAAATCCTATGCATTTCTCTTTCTTGATTGTTTCCTTATTTTAGAGGCAAACGCCTTTAGTAGCTTCCTGAAAATGACTGACTGGGAAGTAAATTCTCTGAGATCTTGGATATCTGAAAGTGTTTTTGCTTTATTCCAGTGGTTCTCAGCCCTGGCTGCATATTGGATTTACATGGGAGGCTGGAGAACAAAAACAAAACATCGTCCCACATCCTGCCTGAGACCAACAAAGTGAACAATTCTGATACTTGGATTTAATACTTCCTCAGGAAATTTTAATGTGAGACCAGAGTTAAGAACCAGATGCCTTGAAATGGTTTGGCTAAATGTGGCAGGTAGAATACTAAAATACTCCCCCAGATTTCTTCCTGTTGATATACAGCCTACATAATACCCTTCCTTTGAACATGGATAGTACTAGAATATATTATGAGTGAATCAAAAGCTAGATTATCCTAATTGGGCCCAGCCTAATCAGGTTAGCCCTTCAAGAGAAGGTCACTCATCAGAGAAATGCTCTCCTGCTGGCCTTAAAGATGAAGCAAGCTGCCATGTAAGAGGAGTGAGTGTTGTGGCAAGGACTTGAGTGCAGCCAAGGATAAAGGTTAGCAAGAAGCAAGGACCTCCATCATACAGCCTCAAGGAACTGACTTCTACCCACAACCCAGAGGACCTTGGAAGAGAACATTGAGTTCCATGAAACCACGGCTGTAGCTGACACCTTGGTTGCAGCCTCGTAATACTCCAGGTACAGAATGCAGCCGCTCTGTGCTCAGAAGTCTGATCCACAGAAACCATCATAATAAAAGGGCGAGTGAAATTATGGTAATTTGTCATGTGTCCTTAGAAAACTGATAATATAGCTGGGCATACAATTCTATGAGAGAAATCATTTTCTCTATGAGTTGTGGAGACATTGTTGCTATCATGAAATTAGATTCCAATTTGATGCCCATTTTTCTGAGCCATTAAAGTGTGTATTCACTAAGAACAAGGAAATTCATTTACGTAACAGTGCAGTTATGAAAATCGTGGAAGTTTAACATTGATATAGTACTTTTTTCTACAAATCTACAAAATTCCAACCATTATCCTAATAATGTCCTTTCAATCATTTTAAAAAGAATGATCCAAGATCCAATCCAGGGTCACACACTGCATTTAGTTTCCAAACATTCATGTCTCCTTAACCTGGAGCAGCTCCTCCGAATTTTTTGTCTTTCATGACTTTGACATCTTTGAAAACTACAGGTCAGCTATTGTGTGGAATATCACTCAATTTGGAGTTGCCTGATGCTTCCTCGTGTTTAGATTCAGGTTACATATTTTTGGCAGGATTACTATATAAATGGTCATGTGCTCTTATTACATTAGAAGGCATATAATGTCAGATTGTCCTACTATTTGTGATACTACTTTTATCAATTGGTTTAGGAAGTATCTTCCAAATTTTCTGCTTTTTGTCCAGATATAATTAATAGATGACACATGGGGGAAATAGTTAACTATGTAACTATTCTTTTCCTAAATTACTTTCACCAACTAGTTTTAGGATTCTTTGGTGATTATTGCTTAAATCAGTTGTCACCATTTTTAATGACCCGAATCAATTGCATCACTTACTCTTAAGTAATCTATTTTCCTCTGGAAGCGTCTACTCTCTATTCAAGCATACCATAATTTAATGTTTATGATACTGGTGTATTCTGGTGTATTTTTTCTTTATTCATTCTATTGAGTGCTTGGTTAGTTTTTTTAATCTGGCGATTATTCTTCTTTGGAAAACTTTATTTTTGATTATTTCCTCTCGTTTTCTTTATTCTAGACATCTTAATTAGTCAGATATTATATTCCTGTGTCATTTTTCTTTTTTCTTTTTGTTAATATTAGCTGTACTATAGTCTGTCTCCTTAATCTTCTCTTTGCTGTAACTTCTGAAACTTATCTGTCCATTCTCTCTATTGAATTTGTAAATTTTATGACCATGTTTTTAATTTTGTAGAGCCATTGTTTTTTGTTCTCCAATTGTTAGTTTAAGAAATAACAACCTGTTCTGTGCTTTCTCTCTAGGAAACATAATAAAACGTCTGGATATTTTCTTTTGTTTCTCATTTAGGTTGAATTTTCTTTTTCCCCCATTTTGTTTACATGTTGTATATTAGGATAACTCCAGCTATCCATTTATGTTTTAAAATGAGGCACTAAAACAGCTGGGTGATACTCTTTGACTGGTAGGCTTCATTGTAGGATGATCAGGTATTCGAATCCCCAGAACTAGGGCACTTGGTCCATCCATATGTTGAGCTTTTCCAGGGATTCAGTGAGGTAATTAACATGCTTTTTAGCTGTCATCTTCACTTATATCACCCTTACTTTTTCTGTTATCATTGCTCCGTCTGTTTTCCATTTTCCAAAAATGTGTTAGCATTTGCCAATTGGTATCCCCAGTTTTCCTTGTGAATTTATCTATTCTTTTCAAAAACTTACTTAATGCTATTTTTAAGTGGGTCTTTGAAGGTGAGGAATTAAACTTCTGTGGTCAGTATAGCATCTATTTCTGGCTGTTTCAATATATTTATCCTTCCTCATAAACTTTGCAATCAGTTTTCCATGTCATACCAAATCATCTACCTATCCACATATGGGAATTTATTTAGAATTCCATTTAATCTATGGGTTAATTTTTAGGGAACTACATCTTTCCAATACTGAGTTTTTCATTCTAGCAATTCTCCACTTACTCAAGTTTTCTTTGATATGAGCTCAGACAATCAAGTTTGCAAATTCATCCTAGAAAAAAGTGCGACAGGCCTCATCGCTGAATATCGTTACAGTCACCAGATGGTCAAGGGCAGTACTTCAAAAGTGACCACAGTGGTATTCAGCAATGGGGTGTGTAGCACTTTTTCTAGGATGAGTTCATGAATTTAATTATATATGTCAGTGAATTGCTACCAGGTACTTTATATGGGGCTTATATTTTTTTTTATAATCTTAATGAGAGATATTTCATTGTTTCGGTTGCTCTAGAGAACAGATTCCTGCTCCAACTTTACCATTACATTTTCTAATTAATTATAGAAAATATAACTGATTTGTGTATCTTGTATCTGATCACCTCAATGAACTGCAAGTTCTAAAAATATTAGGTTATTCTTTTATGAAAATGTGTATAAATATAACTTGTGAATGTCTATATATTTTATAACAAGTTTTGATATTAAAGCTGGTTTTCTAAGCTTAGTACTTTTTTTATTTTGAGACAGAGTATTGCATTGTCACTCAGGCTACAGTGCAGCGGTATCATAACAGTTTACTGCAATCTCAATTCCTAAGCTCAAGCAATTCTCCTGCCTCACCCTACCAAGTAGCTAGGACTACAGGTGCATACAACTATGCCCGGCTAACTTTTTCTATTTTTGGTAGAGATGAGGTCTTACTGTTGCTCAGGCTGGTCTCAAACGCTTGGCCTCATGCAACCCTCACACCTTGGCCTCTCAGAGTGCCAGGATTACACCCCTGAGCCACCACACCTGGCCTGATACATTTTGCTAATAAGTGATATTTTATTTTCTTACAGCAATTAATCTGTGAGACTTCTTTTCTATATCTTTGTATTTAAGCAAACATTGTATTGTAGAAGTTCCACTTGATAGAAGTCTATCACGCACTTTCATTTGAGAAGTATTCCATGATCAAATAAATTTGTAAAATGCTTTCTTACTAGGTAATGAATATAATACTAGGTACTTAGTAGCAGCTCAATAATAATGAATAAATAAAGCACTGAATAATGAATAAATAAAATTATTCAGTCTTCCTGATTGTCTTCTTTTCTTCAGGCTTAATTCTCTAAACCCAGAGAGATGAGGAATGTTTTCTAAAAACTCTCCAACGTGAATATTTCAAAACATCCCTGGAAACCTGTGTTAGTGTATAACAAATCTCAATGTCAGGAAACTTCCTTCTTCTAAGGCTATTTTGCTATAGCTTAAGTCATTTCCTTTTATTCTTTCTTTAGTACTGCAAGAGAACAGGTTAACATTCCCTGTATAAAAATGTAAGAAGAACATGACAACTCAAAATGTAGTTAAGGTTTGCTTTAAAATTTCTTTCCTCCTTCCTCCACCATGATTCTATAAGATCAGAATAATTCTGGCACTGAGGAAAAAGAATGTAGATTTATTTATTGCAGAATATTGGAAAATTGTGTCTAACAATTTTAGAAAAAGTTGATATTTAAGTATGATGATCTTTAGCTTATTCTTCTCAGAATTAACAAAAGATGTATGTCTAGATTTAGGCAATCTTTAAAAACACCTGAGGAACTTAACATGAAGACTTTCAGTCCCCACCTAAAATGTATTGAATCTGAATTCTAGGTGGTTGGTTTTTAGAAAATTTTAATAAAACAAGCAAAACAAACAAAAAGTGCCATAACAATAATTCTCCAAGGGGAACAGCCTTGTTTACTGTGTTAAAATTTCCTGCAGTCAGAACTTAATTTAAATTATGTAAATTTTTTTACTTTGCGTCATAAACTATCTTATTTTTTTCTCATATATGTTTTTATATTTCTTGGAGTTAAAATTATCCCATATTTCCATTTGTTTCATTTGTATGTATTTCTTGCTAATTCCTTTCACACTTCGTCAACTGCATAGAGGGTTAAACCTGTCAGATAATTTTCCTCTTCTGCATGTTTTTACCAAGAGCCCTACATTATCCTCCAGTTTGGACTATTTTCACTCTAAAACAATACAGCGGCACAGATTTGACTTGAGACTTGACTTCTTGGAGTTCCTGTGTCAAATCCCCTGCTTCTTGTATCTCATACCCTTTTATTTTTTTCTTTATTTCTTCATTTTAATAAAGCACATTTTCCATAATATCCTAAGAAAACGAGTATGAGACATAAATTTTTTTTTGGAGACATACATTTTTGAGAACTTACGTGTCTGAAAATTTCTTTGTTTAACCCTCACATATGATTAATACGCTGTTCGCTAGCTCGGGCTGCTGTAACAAAACACCATACGCTGGCTTAAGTGATAGAAATTCATTTCTCACGGTTCAGGAGGCTGGAAGTCCAAGGCCAGTGTGGAGAGAGCCTCTTCCTGTCTCCGGGCTTGCTTCATTCTTACTGTGTCCTCATGGGCTGGGGAGGGAAAGAGCAATTCTCTGACGTCTCTCTGAGGACAGCCCTCGGAGATGGTGGGCGATTTTGGCTCCCTACTCATGAGCTGTAAACTTACTTATCTCCCAAAGACCTTTCCCCTAAGCACTATCATACAGGGGTGAGAGTGGGGGACAAAATTCAGTCCACAGAAAATAATTTAGTGTTACAGAATTAAGGTAGAAATTACGTTCTCCCAGAATTTTGCAGATAATGCTTCATTATTTTCTGGATGCTATATTATCAGGAAATCCCATGTCATTCTTGCTGTTGTTATTTTGCACGCAATCTGTTTCTGCTAAGGAAGCTTTTAGAACCTCCTCTTGATTCCTGGCCTGTCTGTGCTTTGGTTTAGATCATTTTTCATACATTGTGCTTGGCAGTAGGGGACCCTTCTATGAAGTTGGAAATTTGAGTCTCTCGAGTCTGGGCTTCTTTAATTATATCCCTCTTTTATTATCTTTGTTCTTTTTTCCTAAAATAAGAGATGAGTTGGGTGTTTGAGCTTCTGGATTAAAGCTTGATTTTTCTTTTTTTTTTTTCAGTCTTTTTCCTTTTCTTGCGTCTTTCTTTCTTCTACTTCTTCCCCCCTTTTTTTCTTATTGAATCATAGCTGTGTACAATAATTCAGTCATGGGGTACAGTATGCGGGCTTCACATACAATCGGAAATATTTTTTTCAACCTGATTGATATAACATTCATGATGTTTTCTCATTTACTAGAGTTCTAAAAATAGACTTGCCATTTGACCCTATAATTCATTTACTTGGTATATACCAAGATGACCAAAAATCATAAATTATTTTTAATTGTTTATTTGCAAGCCAGTTCCTTATCTAAGTAGAAAATATTTTTCCCATTGGTATAAAAATTAAAACTATTAAGTATTTGTATACTCACCATACATTCCTTACCATCTACACAACTGATGGACTACTGTTTAACTTCACTATAGAGCTTGCCACACTGGAATAAATATTTGTTTATTATTTCCAACCGCCATGAGATCCTAAAATAGTTAAGAGCAGAGATTTTTTTTTTTTATATTTTCATATTTATGGTGCCTAATTCACTGCCTGTTTTTTAGTCAGTGCTCATTAAATGTCTAGCAACATGAAAATATTTTGTGTTTGTCTTATGGTATCTGACAAATTAATCTTAAAATTTATGAATAATTATAAATGACTTTCACTGTTGTTCCAGTTGTAAGTCAGTCTCTAAGAAGTGGAGAAGGCCAGTCATGCAAACCCTCCCTCAAGGCTAAATTCGGACTGAATAAAGACTTCAAGGGAGAAAATCTTTTTAAAATGCAATAGTAACCACATTATGCCTCTAGGTAAAATGTTCAGTGTTTCCACATAACACACAAGATTAAAAAGGAAACTCCTGGCTACTGAATTGGGGGAGGAGCCAAGACGGCAGTCTGTAGCCAGCTTTCTGCAGATGCTCCCATCCAGAAGGAGAGTTAAAGGACAGAAATTTCGCAGGAAAGCTGATGGTTGGGAACTGAGCCAAGAGAGAAGGTCGAAGAATGCACATCATCCCTGCTGGAGCAACCTGCGACCCCAAGGATACAAATAAAAGGTACAGAGCACATCACCAAGCGGACGGGAGTCCCCTCCCCCATGAGAGCGGCTGGCACTATATGCCAGACCTCCATACAAACAAGTGAGCAGAGTTCAGGTATCCTCCCACTCTATTCCACGGGAGAGACCCTCTAAAAACTGGACCTTCTTCCCCTACTAGGGTGCCACGGCACTCTCCTGCCAGGCATAAAACTGTATAAAAACTGCATATATTCTCTACCTGCAAGTTGGAACTCCCGGCACTCCCCTGAACTATCACCCTGAGATCTGGAGGTCTGTCCCCCACGGAGTCCAGATTCTTGGACACTTTCTCAAGGGGTGTGGAAAGGGCACGGACTGTACTGGTCTGTGCTGTTTTCCCGGCTCAGGAGCGGTGAGAGGAATAGTGAGCCAAGAGGTGGCTGAAGTGGAGACGTGGTCCCCTAAGGGACCAAGCAGCAGCGCTGAGAAAGCTTTGCTAAGGTTTGGCCGCATCTGGCCCTCAGGGGATGACAGCTGAGACAAAGGGGGGAAGCTCACAGACTGAGTCAGGACTATTCGCAGCCCAGCATCTCTTCCACAGGGCAGAAATTCTGCAAACTTGTTCTGTTCTATCAGCTTTTTCATCTACTTTGCATCAATCAGGGACAGGACTGGAACTGAGTGAATTGCACCAGCCCCTATCAAGTACCCAGGTTGTCAGGCCTCACCTCCCCCCTGACAACACTGACATAACTGGTGGACTGGTTGAGGAGCCACAGAGCCCCATGTGACCTAGGCAGGCGCAAACCTCTAGAGCATCTGTTCATTGGAGGGAACTGAATCACAACCCTGCAGGGTTACCAGAGACTGGATGTGACAGAGGGGCAAGGTAGGGAAGGAGGCAGCAACCTTCCCAGGCCAATTTACTGGCTGGGGGGGCCTCCTGAGCTCACAGAACCCTGGAGTGAGTTATACCAAAGCTGCCAGCAGACTCCTGCTATCTTGTCGCCAGAGACTTTTCAACTCTTTGATTTGAGGTTGGTACTGGCTGGGACAATTGATTGGGACCTCTTCAACTGGGCCAATCACCCGAGGACTTTCCAACATTGTACACTGGGTGTGTGGTAGTGGGAAGGTTTGATTTTCCTATTCCAATTGTTGTGGAATTGTTGTGGGGGTGTGGTGACCTAACTTCTGGTATTTCTCCACAGCTCAGATTCCAATACAGAGTAACCAATTCTCTAGGGTAAAACAGAGACCAGCTGAAAATAAGACAGAGCCACTTAACCCCACCGCATCAAGAAGGCCCCCAGTCTCACAGGCAGTAGCAAAGTATGGGTTGCAAAATTCT
>CAUYRH010033892.1:0-10922 GCA_963574655.1 Perodicticus potto | reverse complement strand
AGGCCTGAATTCCATGGATGGACTGTGTCCATTCATTGATGCACTCATTCACCTTCCCCCCGGCGGAAGGGACTGCATTCATTCGTTTCCTGGCCAAGGAACCCATACACCTAGATTTACCCTGAGGCTCGAGGCCTAGAGGAGGAGACGGGGAAGGACCAGGAGAGGAACGGAGAGAGCTTCTCTCTCCCTACTTGAAATCTCTCCCACTACCAGGAGCTTTGGTGTTTTCTGTATTCTTTTCTGTAAATCAATTATGTCTTAGCCGGGACGGGTGGGGGGGGGGAAATAATGTAATGAAGAATAATAAAATACATGTATTTAAAAAAAAAAAAAAAAAGAAATATCCCTTCTATCCCTTCTAATCCAATTTTCTTCAATGTTCTGATCATTTAGGGATGCTGGATATTATCCAAAGCTTTTTCTGCATCAATTGAGAGACTCACATGCTCTTCATTTTTACATTTGTTTGTGTGCTGAATTACATTTATAGATTTACATATGTTGGACCAGCCTTCAAATCCTGAGATAAAGCCCGCTTGGTCATGGTGTATTAGTTGTTTGATATGTTGCTGGATTCTGTTTTTAGGCTGTTATGGAATATTTTTGCATCAATATTCATTAGTGATACTGGACTGTAATTTTCTTTTCTTGTTGGGTCTTTTCCTGGTTTGGGGATCAAAGTGATGTTTGCTTCATGTAATGTGTTGTGTATTATTCCTTCTTTTTCTATGTTTTGGAAAAGGTTGAGTAATATAGGTACTAGTTCCTCTTTAAAGGTTTGGTAGAATTCTTACCTGAAGCCATCTGGTCCAGGGCGTTTCTTTTTGCGGAGATATTTTATAGTTGATGCTATTTTGGAGCTTGATGTACGCCTGTTCAACATTTACCCTTGATTCTGGCTAAGTCTTGGAAGGTAGAGTGCTTCCAGGTATTTGAATTTCCTTCAGATTTTCATATTTCTGAGCGTAAAGTTTCTTGTAATAGTTGTTAAGGATGTTTTGAATTTCTGAGGGGGCTGTTATTTCATCTTTGCTATTTCTGATTGATGAAATTAGAGGTTTTACTCTTTTATTCCTGGTTAGGTTAGCCAAAAGTTTATCTATTTTATTGACCTTTTCTTTTTTTTTCTTATTAAATCATAGCTTTGTACATTAGTGCAATCAAGGGGTACAATGTGCTGGTTTCATATGCAATCTTACATGTTTTCATCAACCTGTTTAACATACCCTTCTTGGCATTTTCTTATTGTATGAAGACATTTGTATTCTGCATTTAGTAAGTTTCACCTGTACGCTTCTAAGATGCACCATAGATGTGGGGGGGGGTAATGTGGGGGTGGTGGGAGGGTAATTGGTGGGGCCACATCTATGGTGCATCTTAGAAGGGTACAGGTGAAACTTACTAAAAGCAGAATACAAATGTCTTCATACAATAACTAAGAAAATGCCATGAATGGTATGTTAAACAGTTTGATGAAAACATTTTAGATTGTATATGAAACCAGCACATTGTACCCCTTGATTGCACACAGCTATTATTTAATAAAAAAAAGAAAAAGATAAAAAGGGAATATTGCAAACAACTTAATGTCAATAAATTTAATAAATTATGTAGACAAATTTGTTACCAAACTAGTATAAGGAGAAGTGGAACATTCTAATAGCTATATTTCTACTAAAAAAATTAAATTTTTAAAAACCTTTCATAAAGAAAATTCTAGACACAGATAACACTACTGGTGAATTACATAAAATATTTAAATAAGAAATAACACTATTAATATATACTGTTTTTAGAAAACAAAGGAGAATAGAACATAAAAAGATAATGTATCATGACTGAGATTCACTTTAGGAGGGGACAATAAATGTGATTTATCATATTACTAGAAGAAAAAGGGAAAAATCATAGGATCACAGATCATCTCAATAGATGCAGAAAAAGTGTTTGATAAACACTTTTAAAACATGCAATCATGTTTTAAAAATCATTAACAATTTGCATTGGAAGATAACATCCTCAATCTGCTAGAGATTTCATTAAAAAGCCTACAGCTAATATCATAAAAATATCAAAAAAACTAAATGTTTTCCCCTAAAAACTAAGAACAAAGTCAAGATATTTCCTTTCACTTCTATTCAACATTCTAGCAGTAATTCAGCCATTGCAACAAAGACAAAAAATAAAACGAGTAAAAGACATAAAGCTTAGAAAAGAGGTAAAGTTATTTTTATTCACTGGGTGTACTATTTTAAGAAATCTATAAAAGAAACTACCAAGCTCGGTCCTATCATGTGTGTACCATCTTAAGAAATCTATAAAAGAAACTACCAAGCTCAGAACAAAGGATCAATTTTTCTTTTTTGAGACAGAGTGTCACTCTGCTGTTCAGGCTAGAGTGCCATGGCATCAGACTGGCTCACAGCAACCTCAAATTTCTGGGTTTAAACCATCCTCCTGCTTCAGCCTCTTGAATAGTTAGGATTATAGGTGCTCGCCATGCCAGGCTAATTTTTCCATTTTTAGTAAAGACAGGGTGTTGTTCTTGTTCAAACTGGTCTTAAACTCCTGAACTCAAGTGATCCTCCCTCCATGGCCTCCCAGAGTCCTAGGATTACAGGCATAAGCCACCATGCCTGGCCTTAGAAGAGTCAATATTTTAAAAAATTAATTTTATCTATGTAGTACCACAATTAAAAATTAAATAAAAATAATACCATTAACAATAGCCTTACAATCCACAAAGTTCTTAGGAATAAATTATCAAGAGATATGTAGGAACTCTACACCAAAACTCCAAAACTAGAATTGAATTAGCCAGGCATTGTGGGCGGGGTGCTATTAGTCCCAGCTACTTGGGAGACTGAGGCAAGAGAATCGCTTAAGCCCAAGAGAGTTTGAGGTTGCTGTGAGCTGTGTTGCCATGGCACTCTACCGAGGGTAACATAATGAGACTCTGTCTAAATAAAAAAACAAAACACCCCCCCCCCCCCGAATTGAAGTAGCCTTAAGCCAATGGAGAACTATACCACATTCATGGATTGGAATAATGACTATTACTGAGATGTTAGTTCTTTCCAAATTTATGTAAAAATTCAACAAAATCTCAATTAAAATTACAGCAGGATTTTTTAAAGCACAAATTCATTCCAAAATTTATGTGGAAATATAAACAACGTAGATTATTCAAATTAATCTTGCAAAAGGAAAACAAAGTTGAAGGACTTATCCTACCTGATTTCAGGACTTACTAAAAAACCATAATAATCAAGACAATATGGTAATGGCCTAAGGATAGATTTATAAATCAATGCAATAGAATGGTGTCCAAAATAGCCCCACACATGCATATGGTCAATTGAATTTTTTCTTTTTTTCTTTTCTTTTTTTTGAGATAGAGCCTCAAGGTGTCACCCTGGGTAAAGTGCTGTGGCATCACAGCTCACAGCAACCTCCAACTCCTGGGCTTAAGTGATTCTCTTGCCTCAGCCTCCCAAGTAGCTGAGACTACATGCGCCCACCATAGTGCCCAGTTATTTTTTGGTTGTAGGTGTCATTGTTGTTTGGCAGGCCTGGGATGGATTCAAACCCACCAGCTCTGGTGTATGTGGCTGGAGCCTTAGCTGCTTGAGCTATAGGCCCCGAGCCGGTCAACTGAATTTTAACAAAGGTACCAAGGCACCTTTAGGTGGAAAATAGATTTTGCAACAACGTTTGCTGCAATAACTAGATATCTCTATGGGAAAAAAAATGAATCTCAATCTCTACCTTATGTTATACCTAAAATAATTAATTTCAGAAATATTAAAGATCTTAATGCAAAAGCTAAAACAATAAAACTGGAAGCAAACATGGGAGAATATTTTCACAACCTTGCTGAGAGGTTCAACAGGCAAAATCGACAAAAGATTAAAGCTGATACATTTTTCAAGAGAAGAAGAAGATAAGCCAGAGACTAGGAAAAATATTTGCAAAAGGCTTATTTGGTATAGAAATGTTATTCAAAATATACAAAGAATTCCTACAACTTAACAGTAAGAAGAGGAACACCCAATTCAAAAATGAGTAAAAGACCTGAACAGACACTTCAACAAAGAAGATATACACATAGCACTGTGCCTGTGGCTCAGTCAGTAAGGCGCCGGCCCCATATACCAAGGGTGGCGGGTTCAAACTGGGCCATGGCCAAACAGCAACAACAACATCAACAAAAAGATATACACATAGCAAATAAGCACCTGGAAAGATGCCTATTGTCAAATGTCATTAGGGTCTTGCAAATTGAGACAATGAAATACCAACACATACCTGGTAAAATGGTCCAAACATATACCTGATAAAATGGTCCAAATCCAAAACACTAACATAATCAAATGCTGGCAAGAATGTGGAGCAACAGGAACTCTCATTTACTGCTGATGGAAATGCAAAATGGTATAGCCACTTTGGAAGATAGTTTCTTACAAAAGTAAACATCCTGTTATTATACAATCTAGCAATTATACTGCTTGGTATTTACCAAAATGAGTTGAAAACTTCTGTCCATACAAAACATGCACACAGATGTTTGTACCAGCTTTATTCACAAATTACCAAAACTTGGAAGCAACCAAAATGTCTTTTCATAGGTAAATGGATAAATAAACCGGTACATCCTGGCAACAAAATATTATTCAGAGATAGGAAGTAATGAGCTATCAAGCACTGAAAAGACATGGAGAAATTTTCAATGCACATTACTAAGTGGAAGAAGTCAATCTTAGAAGGCTCCACACTGCATGATTCCAACTATATGACATTACGGAAAAGGTGAAACTACATAATAAAACTATGGAAAAAAAGATTAGTGGCTGCCAGGGGTTAGGGGAAGGGAAGGACACGTAGACAGAGCCTGGATTATTATTAGGGCAGTGAAACTACTCTGTGTAATACCTATAATAGTGAACGTATACTATACATTTGTTAAAACTCGTAAAACATACAACACCATGAATGAGCACTAATGTAAACTATAGACTTTGGGTTATAATGATGTGTCTATGTAGGTCCCTCAATTGTAACAAATGTACCACTTTGGTGTAGGATGTTGAGGAGGAGGCGTGCATGTGTGTGGGCAAGGAGTACATGGAAACCCTCTGCACTTTCTGTTCAATTTTGCTGTGACCCTAAAATTGCTCTTAAAAATAGTCTATTTTAAAATTTGATACATGTCAAATTTGATACATGTCAAATGCATCAAACATATAAACTTCTGTTCATAAAAAGGTATTATTAAAAAATGAAAAAGCAGGGTGGCGCCTGTGGCTTAAAGGAGTAGGGCGCCAGCCCCATATGCCCCATATGGTGGTGGGTTCAAATCCAGCCCCAGTCAAAAACTGAAAAAAAAAAAAGAAAAGAAAAGAAAAGAAAAAGCAAGCCACAGAATGGGAGAAAATGTTTGTAAAACACATATATGACAAAAAACTTGTATCTAGAATATATAAAGACTCCTTCAACTCAATATCAAAAGACCAAAAGTCCAATTTAAAACAAAAGGGATAAAAGACTTGTACAACAGAGATACAGAAATGACCGATAATTATATGAACTAAAAACCCAATTTAAAACAAAAAGGGCAAAAGACTCTACAAAAGAGATACAGAAATGACTGATAATCACAGGAAAAGGTGTTTAATATCAGTAGACACAGGGAAAAGCAAATTAAAGCCAACGAGAGATATTAAAATACTAAAATTAAAAACATGGGCAGTATCAAGTGTTGATAGGGTTGTGGAGCACCTGGAATGCTCTTACATTTCTGGTTGAAGTATAAAGTGGTAAAACCACTTTGGAAAACTCTTTGGTAGTTTCTTTTGAGGGTAAAATAGATCTTCCTACCCTATGACCCAGTAATTCTCCATTCCTAGGAATGAAAATGAATACACACACACACACACACAGAGCTTTTACACATATGTTTATAGCAGCTTTATTTGGAATAGCCAAAAGCTGGAAGCAGCTTTTATGTCTATAACTAGATGAATGGATAAACAATGTATAATATATTATTCAACAATAAAAAAGAGAAATTCCTAATGCATGAAATGACATAAATGAATTTGAAAAGGACATTGAATGAAAGAAGACAGCCACAAATGTATATATATGGTTCCAGTTATATGAAGTTCTAGATTATAAAAAATTCAACCTATGGTGATGAAAATTAGAATACTATTTGTCTTTTCTGGAGCTATTAACCAGAAAGTGGTAAGAGAGAATTTTTCAGGTTGATGAAAATGTTTTATATCTTTATTGCAGTAGTGGTCACATGAATGTACACACTTGTCTAAACTCATTCAAATATATACTTACACTCTGTGCATTTTTTGAATTTAAATTATAACCTAATAAAAATAAATACTCAAATGGGTAAAATGATATGAATGTATCTAAATTAAGGATTACTTCCATGAAGAATAATAGATATAGGAAACAGGTGACAGAATGAAAGAAGATATTTGTATTGTCTAAGCTAACAAGAATAAAAAGGAACTCTTGACCATTAAGAAGACAACAAGCCTAAATAGAAAGTTGGCCAAGCGTATGAGTTAGCAGTTTACAGTAATTAGTCAAATTAGGTATGTGCACACATGTTTCGTGTATCTGACTTTACCATTGGTAGCTGTAGATTCTAATGAAATTTTCACACAGGTCCATAAAGGATATGGTGCTTGAAGTTCAACATGGTGCTGTTTGTGGAGCAGGGATTGGGGCAGTCTGGAGTCTATTGATTAAGGGGTGGATAGACAAGCATACTGGCGTTACATGGTGGGGCCCCCCACTGAAGTTAGGAGAGACAAGATACATACACTGCACCGTATGTGGACCTTCCAGACATAAATTCTGAGTGGAAAAAGAAAAGAAAAACAATGAAATCTGTAGTACATGTTTAGATTAAAGGAAAACTGTATTAAAACCAAAGCAACATTACATTTTGTCAAAGATATGTACAAAAACAGATCTGCTAAACAGACTGAAATGGTTGCCTAGGGTGGGTGGAAGATGTGAAGGGAAATGAGGATAAAATAGAACAAATCAATAAAATAAGAGCAGAACTTTGCACAGACCAGTGGTGACACTGTGTCATAAACCAAGGAGGTGGATCAATGGCACCTGAGCATGTGTGCACACACTCATGCTCTCTCTTTCTCTCTTACACACACACACACAGATTTATTGAGGACGTACTATATTCCAGGTATTGTTGTGCATCATATGAATTAACTCATCTAGCTTTCATAATGAAGAGGAACTATTGTCATTTTACTCTCCTCATGTTACAGATGGGGAAAATGAGGCACAGAGAGGTCAGGTAAGGTTCTGAAAGTCACACAGCGAGTCCCTAGCAGAACCAGCATTCAAACTGAGCAAGCCTGACGTCCACCCTGTTACTGCTCACTGTGCAGTAGGAACTCTCTAGAGGAACCCAGGGCTGTGCACCAAGTAAGAATGGTAATCCAGATCAAGCAGGGTCTGTCTGTGCCTTCAGCCCAAATAAATATCCCACCAGCATTTCCTTAAGTTCAGCAGTGGCAGGGAGGGAACCAGGTGGGAGCCCATGTGGTTTTGATAGAACATCCATTCAAGCAGAGCTTAAATATTATAGCGGCACTGTTGGTGTAGTTAAATTTAAAGATCTGTCAGTTTATGATGAATTTTTATTTTTAAGGGTTTCAAGTAAGCTGTAAACATTCACTCCAGACTGAAATTCCCTCCATTTAACACCTGGGAGGGGCAGGGCTCAAGGGCAGAGGAGGGAAGCTGTGGGGAGTGGGGAGAAGATTCTGGGCACTGGCCAGCTGGGGATGGGTGTGGGGGCACCTCTTCTAAGCCTTATCTCCAGGAGAGCATGTTAGAGGTCTATGCCCCATAATGAGGGAGGTCAACAGCTTCCCCAAAAGAAGCAGGCCATTCTCTTTGAGACCCAAATTTAGTTTCTCTTTTCTACCTTCCCAGCAAAGCAGGGCTGTAATGGGCACTTATGAATAACAATCCCTTGGGAACTGTTTGCAGATCTATTGCTGGAGGAAGGAAGGAAGTCAGGATATGGTATGTGTGGTATGGATGTAATTTTTTAAATGCATACATACATGTGGAAAAGTGCCTAATACTTTATAAATTTTCAGAGGCACGTAACAAGTGGAGTTGCTGAATCATAGGGAAGTCTTGGCTGAAAACTTTTTTTTTTGAGAGAGTCTCACTATGTCGCCCTAGGTAGAGTGCAGTGGCATCACAGCTCACAGCAACCTCAAACTCTTGGGCTTAAGCAATTCTTTTGCCTCAGCCTCCCAAGTATCTGGGACTACAGGCACCTGCCACAATGCCCGGCTATTCTTTTGTTGCATTTGTCACTGTTGTTTAGCTGGCCCTGGCTGGGTTTGAACCTGCCAGCTTGGGTGTATGTGGCCGGGGCCCTACCCACTGAGCTACGGGCGCTGCCCTTGCTGAGGACTCTTTAAACAGCAATTCAGCTCACTTAGAGGCTCGTCTCCAGAACCTGGAGGACTGAGACTGACTGAGTCCTCTAGTCTCCCAAGTGCTTGGCAGCACATGGCACAGCCACTAAGGGCAGCAATCTGCTTGGTTCCTTGCCTCCACTCTCCACACTGCCAGAGAACCTGCTGCCTCTGGATGGAGTTCATGGACAAAGAGGTACCTGGGAGGGTGAACAGGGATTAATGACAGCAGCTGTCATTTACTGAGCTCTTCAAGTGTGCCGGCCTCTGTGCTGATGTCATTTCTAATCTTCAGAGCAGTCCTATGAAATAGGCATTATAGTTGCATCATTTGGGCTTTTCTGATTGATAGAACTACTTGAAGCTAGGACTACTTGAAGCAAAAATAAATAAATAAATAATAAAATAAAAAAGGATCTATCCACTACTACTACATAATAAACCATCCCAAAATGCAATGTTTACAATGATAAGTATTTATTCTTGCTTGTGAATCTATAGCCAGCTGGGTGGTTTTTCTGGTCTCATTGGGCTCTGGTTCTGTGGTCAGCTCTGCTGATTTTGGCTGGGTTCTCCCATGCATTTCCAGCTGGCAGGAATGATCCAGGATGGCTGTGGCTGGGACCATTTGATCTCTCCTCCTCCAGAAGGGTAGCCCGGTCCAAGCTCTAAGAGAGAGAATTTAAGGGTGCAAGGCCTGCTGAGGCCTAGGTCCACAACCTGCTCTCCACTACTTCCACCACATTCAGCTGCCCAAAGCAAATCACAAGATCAACCCAAATTCAAGGAGTGGGGAAACAGATTTCACCTCTTGGTGGAAATTACTGTAAAATCATATATTGAAGAACAAGGACACAGGGAGGGGAGGAAAAGTGTAGCCATTTTTGTAATTAATCTTCCATAAGGAATTTATTGGTTCGTATATCTGGAAAGCTAGAACTTGCTTCAGGAATAGCTTAATCCAGGCACTCAAATAATATCGCCATCTCCTGGGTAGGCTCTTTTCCATGGGTTGCTCTATTCTTGGACAGGCTTTTCCTTCAGTGTGTTGCACATCCTTACAGCTTTAAGCTGGCTGAAGAGAGACAGCATCTGTTTCCTCACAGCTGGTCTCTCATTGGCTGGAATTGGGTCACATGTCCATCCCTGGACCAATCACTGGGGCTGGTGATAGTGTAAGGGGAGGGCTGAGTAGCTCTGTCTCTGAGCCATGGATGGGATCACTCCCAAACCATGTTGGCTAAAAGTGGCAGAGGAAGGGTCCTCTACAGGAAACTGGGGGTACCAAGTAGAAGGTGGAAAGCCATAGGGCAGCACAGGGCCCAGGTATCCACTACAAGTATTAGTTCTGTTTTATAGAGGAGAAAATTAAGGCTCAGAGAGGTTAAGTGCCTTGAAGGAAGTGATTCGGTGTTGGAACAGGACTGCAGCGTTGGGACACCTCTGTTCCATTATGGAGCCTGCACACTTTCCACAACACATGGCTGCCTCTCGTGAGAAGAATATTCCTTAACCCAGGTTGCTTGTTTGTTCCTTTCTCCAACTTTGGGTCCTCTCCTTGCCCTGACCTCAGAAGGCGGTAGCAGAATGAGTAAGAGTCTAGAAGCTATGCCATTTGTGGAATCGCTGAAGGTACTAGGACTGAATGGCTTGGAGAAGACTCAGGGGGCTGAGGGCTGTCCCCAGCATCTGAGTAGCTTCTCGGGAGGAGCCCACATAGCTGTCAAGAGCAGAGCTGGGGCCAAGGAGACAGATACAAGAAAAACGAATGGACGGTGAGGACCTCTTAGAGTGGAGGGGAATAGGAGGGGAGGGGTGAGTGAGAGAAAGGAGGAGGAGGAGGGAATAAGAAGGGGAGGGGCAGGAGCTGGAGGCAGGGATGGAGGGGAGGGGCAAGCGGGGCCTCCGGGGTACCCCCCAGCTGTCCAGATGTTCCCAGGGGACCTGTGCATTGGCTTCATAAGGTCAACCCTGTGACGTGGGATTCTCAGACAGTGACTTAGCCAAATCAGGGCAAAACCCAGACAGGAATTACTTTCTCCTAATCCTCCTTCCCCGTGCCGGGAGGCATCTCCTAAGTTCTAGCCTAAACGGCTTCTCTGGAGCCCCAGCGACAAGAAAGCAGAGTGGTGAGACCACAGCCTTTGCCTTGGTGAGAGTGGGGGTTTGAGTCCTCTTTGACATTCCCCAGCTGTGTAACAGGAGGCAAGTTGCTCTACTCTTCTGAGAATAATCCCAGCCTCCCAGGGCTGTCTAGGAACCCAGTGAGCTACGGGGAGCCATGTGCCGGTGCAGTGGGAGCCCATCAGACCCTGTACAGTTGTGCACATGCAACCCCTCAGGGTCCTTATGTCAGGCCCTGTACCGCTCCGGGGGGGGGGGGGGCGCGGGCGGGGGGCGCGGCGGCCGGGGGCGCGGGGGGGG
>CAUYRH010033891.1:0-43813 GCA_963574655.1 Perodicticus potto | reverse complement strand
GGCTCAACTGCAGTTTGGACTTCACTCTACAAATGCAGCAATGTGACCTAATCATATTTACGTACTCTCCAAAGTTTAATAAAGCCATAAATATGTGAATATAGGATTTCTATCCTTCCCTCCTTCCCTCCCTCCCTCCCTTTCACTCTCTCTCTCTACACACACACACACACACACACACACAGCCATCCCTGAGGCCCAGGGGTGCATCAACCTACTTTTAGAATTTCCTCAAGTAAGCTCCGTTGGATAAGAATGAAAACAGCCAACTTTAATCCCCAAACTGCCTTTAGCAGAATGTTAAACCATTGTTTTATCAAGTATTAAAGCTATGCTCTAGTTTAGAATTATGGTTATTATAAAATATTCTTGTGGTTTCATTCATAGGCAATTATTGATTATTTTTTTCACATTTGTTCTCAAATAGTTTTATCTTTTATTTTGAAAAACAAGTCCCTAAATCTATAACTTATTTTTGGAAAAAAAAATAATTTCTAAACAGTAATGGAAGAGGCATTTATTTTTCTCAGTTAAATGTGGAGCTCCTAATCTTAAAGTAGAAGTCAGAAAATTACATCATCAGGAAGTGTAGCTATTGATCTAGAGAGATCTTTTAGTTTTAATTTGAAAAAATACTAACATTAAAACAATTTTTTTTTTCTATTGGAAAATTAGTGCTTTTGAATTAGGGGCTTAAAAAGAAGCGATAGCTAACATCTAGTCATTCTCTATAAACAGATTAAATAAATTCTCTTTAAGCAAAAGACCATTTAAAAAATATACTGCATTTAATGTTCAATAACTGTCATGTAATAAACACTGTGTATGACTTGCTCTGTCATTTATAGGCATCATTTCTTTTAATTTTGTTAAGAACCACATGAAGTAGATGCTATGATCTCTGCTTTACAGAGAGAGTAAATGATGTGCCTAAGGTCATATTCTTAGAAAGAGGTGGTTCCGGAGTGGAAGCCTAAGTCTGTCTCACCTATGGCCCTTAACCACCATGCTATATACAGTATTGACAGAAGCAAAGCAAAGTCTCATAGCATGAATGTCATGAGACTTCTGAGAAAGAGCTTAAAGCATCTTCTAGGGTCTGTTTATGTTCAAGCACATTACTTAATGATGTGCCTAGAGACTTTGCCAGTGAGTTTAATTTCCATGTATAACTTTTGAGTATAAAAGTTGGGAAATCTCAAATGACATTTTAAAATAGAGTGGCTGAAAATTTAGGTACTAGGCCGTTACAATTATATTTTTAGTTTCAGAACACAAATACCCAAAGTACAATAGATTTTCAGTTTTGTTTTTGTTTTTGTTTTTTTTTTTGGCCAGGGCCGGGTTTGAATCCGCCACCTCTGGTATATGGGGCTGGCGCCCTACTCCTTGAGCCACAGGCACCACCCGGTCCAGTATATTTTCAAAGAATTTTTATCCTTTGATACATTATTTTAGGGAAGAGTGCAAAACATAACGAAACTAGTTACTCTAAAAGTGGATTTCATCTAACTATATTTTTTAATATGTCAACATTTTACTTTGCCTTGTAAATTTTTCTTCTCTTTTTCTTACTTTTCTAGAAGCCAAGAAATAGCCTATAAATGCTAGACAAAATAATTATTTTTCCATTTCAAGACATCTGGAGTATTGAATATGTTTTTAAAGGCATTTCTGTCTTTTTAAAGACTCATTTTGGATGGTGAGCGAGCCATTCCAGTTTGGTAGAACAGTGAAGTCATGGCGGCAGGAGACCCTGGTTGTCACAGGCCTTTGTCTTTGTGTGCTTGTGTGTGCGGTGTGTTCCTGTCCCTTTTGCTAATCAGTGAAATGCAGTGTGAGAGTGGCGGCCGTGTGTCCTGTCAATAGGTTTGCATTTCCTATTTTATGCTTCTAGGTAGTAGTCATCTGTAAAAGCTGTGACTTGTCTTATTAATGGAAAATTTCTAAAACACAAACTATAAGGTGTGATTTTCTTACCTCTGATAGGATTTTAATACTCTTAGGTGAAAACAAGGTATTAGAAAGGGGGGACGTTTTGATTCTTCTCGGAGTTATGTGCCCTACGGTGACCATCCATTTTTTTTTCCAATGAAGATTACTAATCAGTTTATAACATTTTTAAAGACTATGAGATGAAGTCTACCCAACATATAAAACTGAAACTTACTTAAATAGCCATATAAGAGGTATTACAGTACTAATTTGACAGTATGTAATCATTAACTTAATTGAATCTCTCATTTTAAGAATGCTACAGTTTTTGTGTACTTTAAAAATAACGAGCACGTAGGTTGTGTAGATGAAATATATGACATTTTATTTCTGCCACGTGTGTAATTTTGATAAACTCTTTGTTAAAATCATCTTAAAAATTGATAACAATTTGCTTCTAAGCATCCTACCTCCAAAAATTCCTTTGATTTTTTTTTTTAATCATTCACAAATGGATTTATTTATTCCACTGTATTACTAAAGACCCCAAATATCTGACACTGGAAATGTCAGCTCTAGCATTTTCCTGTAGCAGCTGCTGGAAGTAGGCTGGTGTGAGAACTCATTAGCTCTGCTGGGTGCCCCACTCACATTATAACATCATCTTGAAGGATGTAGTGCTATTGTTGCTATAATGAAGCTTTGTGAAATGAAGATATTCTAGATATTATTCCTAAAGACACCGATACGTCTACTATTATATGTTTTATGTCATTATTGTATTATTACTGCATGAGAAGTTTGAGCTGCCTCAAGAGTCTTTCCTAAAGGAGACTATTAGGACAATGAGCCTCTGATTTGATTCATTGTTTAAAAATACTTGAGATTTGAGATTTAAGTCACATTGATGACAAGGACTCATGGCAAGTTTTTCACCAATTCCATTTGATTTTATTTATACCATCTAAGTAATATGAAACTTTTGGGTTCTGTGTGTGGTTCTTTTGGGTTCCTATGTGGGAAAGGTATGTGCGTAAGCCCTGAGCATCACCTGTGGTCTGCAGTAGTTCGAAAACACCCACCGATGGTGGATTGACTCCCAACTGTGAGTTTTTAGTATCCTCCAGTGTATCTCTACTTCCCTGAAGACATAATGTTAAAAGTTTAAAAACGAAATTAGGCTTATCCCTTTTAAAAAGCATGTCTCATACAACTCATTTATGAGGTAAGACATTTTTAGTATCATAAAATAAGATGGGAAATAAGGCTGGAGGATAATAAAACAGATTTTGGTGAGGAGATGGAAAGATCTGGATGCAATGTTAAACTTTAGGAATTTGTTCATTGATTACAAGTTCTTGGCATCAATTTTCATTGCGTTTCCCTTGGCCATGGCTTTCTTTCAAGTGTCAAGGGCCTGTTGTCTTTCATTAACCGCCTCGTAAAAGTTAAATCAGCTAAAAGTCTTCGGGAGGGCCACCCTGCTTCTGATTGCTCCCCGGTTTACAGTGCAGTTAGCAAGGACACACTCACACATGAAAGTGCAGAGGCTGAATTATTAGTGCTCATGGCAAAGGGTAAAATGCTTCAGTGGAATTTGGGTCTGTTTTGTTCTTTTTGCTCAGATGGCTATGATATACTTTAAACTCTTGTACTTCTTTTTTAAACTTAGTGAGGTTCTGTAAAGAATGGAATGAAAGTATCTGCTTTGGCCAAGGATTCTGAGCGTTCATGGTGCCTGTCGTTAACCTTCATCCAAACCCTGTTAGGCCTCCTCTACCCGTAGGCTTGTCTCACCAGGAACACAACCTTTTTGCCCTTGTCTTTTTCTCTTGGCTGAACTTTTTGAGGACATGAATGGCCACTGCTCGTGACCCTGGCCTTCATCTCATTGGAATGAATACTAAGCATAGAAAAATCTTAGATGCATGGAAGGAATTTTGAAATGATTCTACACGGGTTTTCTAATAGGACCTGTACATCAGGCCTGTGTGGTAAGTAAAGGAGTCAAGGGGGTTGTCTTCTATTTAAAAAGGAGGAAGTTGAGGGGCAAAAAGAGGTTGAGTTGACTGACCCAAAGACAACCTCTTGTTCTGTTGATAATGTAAGCTGTTGTGAGGGTCTTAATGGCCTGTTAATGCAACACACAGTTTTTACCACTGAAGAACTTGAACTCCAGAGAGGTTGTGATTGGTCAGCATTATGTCTGAGTAGTGGTGGTACTAAAATCATCTCTTGATTGCTAGTTTGGTATTCTTATCTTTGTATTCTGTTGAAGACAATTAGTCCCTTACACTTCATAAACAGTTCAAAGCTGGCAGTATTTTCCTGTTTTATGGAGCATAAAATTGAAACTTGGAGGAAGAAAATGATAAAGCACAAGTTGCATATCCTGTTCATAGCAACTGCTTAGAACCCAGGATTGATAGCTGAGAACTCAACCTCTCAATGCTTCGTAATCCCAAGAATTTTTAGCAATTACAAAATCTTTCTTTTGTAAGTAGACTGCTATTTGTTTTTGAGAGCAGAATAAAAAACTTGATTTAAGGAAGAATTTTATGCCATTATTTCTGAGAGCATCAAAAGGTTCATTTGTCATACACAAGATCACAGTCCTTTGTACTCTTTCAGTGATAAAATTAGTGATTTGATAGCCAGGAGCACATTAGTATGCATAGAACCTCCCTTTTCTTTGTTGTCTATCCACCAGCAATTTCAGTTAAGAAAAACAATATAGAATGACCAGAGTTGCCATATAAAATACAAAACATCACACCCAGTTAAATTGGAATTTCAAATACTACTTACACTAAAAAATTATTCTTTATTTATCTGAAACTCAAGTCTAGCTAGGTATCTTTGTTTTTATTTGCTAAATCTAGCAACTCTAAGAATGACGCTTTCTCAAACACATTTATTATATTTTCTTTTCACTGCTTTGCTGAAAAGAACATATTTACTTTATTACCACTGAAGCAAAAACATTATTTCAATCCTTTTCTTTGAAATAATGTGATACGGTGATAGAGTGTGCCATCCTTTTATGATCTGAAGTAAAGGATTAAGTTCGAGAATGTGTTATTGTAAGTGATCATAATCTTTTTGCTTTCTCTGCTTGAATTTGATTTTGGCTTTCAGATTCAACTACATGACATGGAACGCCTTCTTTATGACAAGATTAATGGTGTGGGAACTTCTTATAGCTCAAAATACCTAGAAAACCTGTATTTGATTCCTGGTTTTGCCACCAAAGAGTAGAATGGCTATGGTTTAGCCATTTAATTTAGCTTCCTTTTTTAGAAAGTAGGATTGTTAATGCCTACCTAATCAGGTTTAAACAAAATGATATATGGGCTTTTTTAATTTTTTTTCAGTATTACTAATATGCATATTTTCCAAAAATAGCTTAGAATCAAGAAAGAGAAGGGAAAATAGAGATACTATCCTGGGCCTTAGAATTTGCCCCGTTAGAACTACCATCCAGGTTTCTTGAATCTCATTTGCTGCTTCTTATCCTTATATTGGATATAGTCACATTCATCTTTTTCTATTTTTATTTGTGTACATTTATACTAGCTTTGTATGCTAGCCTGTCAACATGGAAAAAAGGCAGTGAAAAGGTTCCGATTGAAACTTTCTCTTGAAAAATGGAACCAAAACAAGTAACCAAATTTACTTGTTGAAGTAAATTTGTCTTTGATCTAATAAAATTTAGAAAACTCTGTTAACTCTTAGAGTAAATGAGTAATTTTTTGACAAAACTATGACTACAGACAATAGCTTCTCTCTCTCTCTTTTTTTTTTTTGAGACAGAGTCTCACTGTCTCAAAAGTGCTGTGGCGTCACAGCAACCTCAAACTCTTAGGCTTAAGCGATTCTCTTGCCTCAGCCTACCAAGTAGATGGGACTATAGGCACCCGCCACAACGCCTGGCTATTGTCATTGTTGTTTGACTGGGTTCAAACCTGCCAGCGCCAGTGTATGTGGCTGGTGCCCTAACCACTTAGCTACAGGTGCTGAGCCATCAACAATAACTTCTCTTCATGTTTGACCTTTGCAGCAGGATCATAAGGAGAATTTTCTTCCTCAAAAAATCCTTTTTTGAAATAATATTTGAAGGCTTTATCAGTTTCGCTAAGGGTCTTTCTTAATCCAGAATGTAATTATTTGAATACAGTACTCATTTTGAGTGTCTTTTATGTCATTATCCTTGTTGATAGTTTCTGCAGTTATTAGCTGGTCTTTAATTGGGCATAGCTCATTTGCGGCTTTGTATTATGTTAGAGTAATTCTCCAACATCACTTTTATCTACTTCTAGGAAATCTTATATTGTCTTGTTTCATTCCAGCTGCTAGAACAAATACCTTAAACTGAATAGTTTATAAACAACAGAAATTTATTGTTCACAGTTCTAGAGGCTGGAAAGTCCAAGGACAAGTCACTACAAGATTCCGTGTCAGGGGAGGGCCTCTTCTTGGTAGATGGTGCCTTTTATGTCCACATGAGGCAGAAAGGCAAAAAAGGGTAACAAGCTCTATTAGGCCTCTTACAAGGGCATTAGTCCTTTTTCTGAAGGGAGAGCACTTCCAAAGGCCCCATTTCCTGAAGGCCTCACGTCTTAATACCATCACTTTAGGGTTAGATTTTCTTTCTTTCTTTTTTCTTTAATTGTTTTTTATTAAATCATAACTTTGTACATTGATGCATTTATGGGGTTCAGGGTACTGCTTCTATATACAATGTGAAATGCTTACATTAAACTAAGTAACACAGCCATCACAATTATACTCATTTCTTAATCGTTTTGAAATGTACCATTGCATCATGCACATTAGGCCAGGTCCTCCTGAATACCCTCCCTCCTCCCCTCCCCACCTCCCCTCCCCTCTCTCTCCTCTTCCCTTCTACTTTCTGGACTATAGCTATGTTTTGCCATTTACATGAGTGTGTAGGTGATTATATATTGATTATATAGTAGTATCGAGTACATTGGATACTTTTTTTTCCATTCTGGAGATACTTTACTAAGAAGAAGAAGATTTTCTACCTATGAATTTTGAGGAGGACATATACATTCAGACCATAGCATGTATTTTACGTAAGAATTTTATTTCAGTTTGAAAATGATTTGTATTCATATTTGCATAGAGTCTGAAGTATTAAAAAAATCAATGGGAGAGTACAGATATTCGTCTTAAGAAAGCCACTTTACACAGCCACACAGATCACACACTGCAAAACCTCCAGGGATACCTGAAGGGAGAGAGGTGTGAGAGATGATTTAGTTTTGTGTACAGTTGGTTCATAGGCGATTTTGACATTTTAGTATGCAAACGTGTAATTACAGGGCCTCAAATAATCGACAATGTAACCCTGAGCACTCCCCTTCCCTGCTACCGGCGGCAACACTGGTGGTTAATACAGATTGTTTATTGGATAACTGAATATACTAGACCTGCCTTTCCTGTATCACTTAATCCTGAGTTAATATCTTAAAAAATATCTGGAAATAAAACACCTAGAAGATAATTAAATATAGTAATCAAAAATACATGACAAAGAATTTTTAAGTGGTGACTCCACCTAACACAAATGTTATAGTAGGCCCTGCAGGTTTTAGGTGAATTAATTAGCCATAGTCAGTAGTGAGTCTTATATCCAAGGGATGAGGAACATTAATAGCTATAACACAGTGTTGATTTTCTATAACAAATACACCAATGTTCAGATATTCAGAAGACGGCCGTCCCTTTTGATGCTTGAGTAGTCTTTATTTATTCTGTCATTTATTTCTTTCAAGAACTGTTTTGTTGAGGATGGACTCCTGTATGGGCTAAGAGTACAGAAGATGCAGGGGTGAGCAAGACAGAGAAGTAGCTCTGAGGACATTTACATCTAGTCAGAGGAGACAGACAATATTCTATGAGACTGATAAACAAGAAAAACAGCAGATAGTGCTAATGCAGAGAGTGTAGAGTAAGAACAGGCTGTGTCAGAGCCACTGTAGGAAGACTTGTCTGAGCGGGACTTGTGGAAGCTGACGGAGAGGCCACGTGCTGGTGTGCAGAGGGCTCCCAGACAGGGGCACTTAGAGCTTCCTGTGGTTGAGGTGTGCCAACGAGGCCAGCTGCTGCCACCAGCAGGGATGGGGAACTTTTGGCCTTGGGGCCTCCTGCGGCCTTCTGGACCCTTGAATATCTTTTGACTGAATCCAAATTTTGCAAAAGAAATCCTTTTGTTAAAAGGGGTACAGCAGAGAAGGATGAAGTTTTTCTTGCCTCCTTTGGTGCTTACAAAATAACAATTTTAAAATGAGAAGGCCTCAGTTTCCCCTCTATTAGGAATTCTGTTTTCACCATTTTTTCTATTTAGACATCCACTCGAAGTTGTCAAATTGGCAGTTTTTGATTAAAAGATTTAAAAGGAGATCTCTATTTTTCATTGAGAAGATAAGAAATAATTAGGGGCTAAGTTTTAGGTTTGTAGCTGAAATAGTCAAAATGCCCATTTTTATATTAATTCAACAATTTAGTTACATCTATATTTAAAATTACTTTGGATATGCTAATTTAGACATGTTGCATTTTTCCCATCTTGCTCTTTACAGAACCATTTTATTCCAAACCTTCCTATATGTTTTGATAGCCTTCGCATGCATTTTTAACATCAGTGAGTTTGGCACTACTAATTTAATTAGGGGGGGTTACATAAACATTTCCTGGAATGTGTCCCTTCGTTTCTAAGTTTTTAAGATACAGAATTACTTTAATCAACATATGTTGTCCTCATTGGAAATTTGGTCCTAAGCCACAACATGCATCTACAAAACATTAGGACAGTTACCTTTAAAAAAAAATCTATGTAGCTAACCAGGCATGATGGCTCACACCTGTAATCCTAGCCCTTTGGGAGACCAAAGAGGGTGGATTGCTTGAGGCAAGGAGTTCAAGGTTAGTCAGGGCAACAGTGAGACCCATTCTGTGCAGACAATTAAAAATAAACAGCTGGGTGTGGTGGCACCTGCCTCTGGTCCCAAGTACTTGGAAAGCTGAAGCAGGAAGATCACTTGAGTTCAGTAGTTCCATGCTGCAGTGAGCTATGATCACACCACTGCCCTCTAACCTAGGCAACAGGGTGAGACTCTGTTTTAAAAATAAACCAATAAATAAATAGTGTAGGTATATGTGCTCACGATCTGTGCTAGGTACCTATCTACTACATTGGTTTTATTCTTAGTTCATATTTCTAATACCTCTTTATTATAAAGTCGGTCAGTTCATAAGACCATTGAGATTGGTTGTTAAAAATTCCATATTGGATTTTTAAAACTTTATTTTTTAATCAACAAATAAAATTTTATAAATTTAGGTTGTACAACATGATGTTTTGATATATGTATACATTGTGGAATGGCTAAATCAATCCATAACATATGTAGGTACCTCACATAGATATCAGTTTTTTTGTGGTGAAAACAGTTAAAAATCTACTTGTCAGCTATTTTCAAGTACATGTTATTATCAACTGTGGTCACCATATTGTATCATACTATGGATCTCTTGAATTTATTTCTCCTAATTAACATTTTGTATACTTTGACTACTGGTTTTTAAAAAGATATTTTTAAAGATTTTTATAATTGCATCCAATGTATGAAAGTATGAGGGAGATAGTATTTACCTTTTTATTTTGACCCATTCCATTCTAGACTGATTACCATTTCATAGTAACAGATGTTCAAAAAACCCACATCATTCCTCAAAATAAAATAATTAGGGGAACATCTCATAAATGGGTGACTCAGGGTAGACTCAGAAATCAGGCAACTTCTTTTCCTTTTTTTTTTGAGACAGTCTCACTTTGTCACCTTTTGTAGAGTGTTGTGGCATCATAGCTCACAGCAACTTCAAACTCCTGGGCTCAAGTGATTCTCTTGCCTCAGCGTCCCAAGCAGCTGAGACTACAGGTGCCCACCACAATGCCTGGCTATCTTCAGAGGTGAGGTCTCACTCTGGCTCAGGCTGGTCCTTGAGGCAGGTCCTTGAACCTGTGAGCTCAGGGAGTCTTACTCCCCACCCTACAAGGGCTGGGATTACAGTCGTGAGCCACTGTGCTCAGCCACAGGCAACTTCTTTTCAAACTCTTTTGCATACTCTTTTATCACTTAATAAATTGTGAAGATTTTTTTTATATCAGTGCATATAACCATTTTAATGTCTTCCTAGTGTTCCTTTGTATAAATGTGCTGTGATGTATTTAGTCAGCTTTCTGTTGGTGATAACAGGTTGCTTCTTATCTTTGCTATAGCAAAGAATATGGTGGTAAATACTCTTATGTATTTCCTTTGCCCCAAGTGTAAAATCTCTGTAACAAAGGATAGATGGAGTTCAAAAATGGTTAGATATTTCCTGCTTGCCCTCCAAAGAGGGGCTATCAGTTTGCACTACAGACAGAAAGATTGGTGAATGACTGTATCTCTACACTCGCTCCAAAACAGTACATTGTCAAA
This sequence comes from Perodicticus potto, assembly GCA_963574655.1. Classification (NCBI taxonomy): domain Eukaryota; kingdom Metazoa; phylum Chordata; class Mammalia; order Primates; family Lorisidae; genus Perodicticus; species Perodicticus potto. The sequence goes on along the minus strand of CAUYRH010033891.1, from coordinate 33,368 downwards.
ATGTTTTATCTTGGCCAATTTGTATAAACAGTTGATTATGTCATTTTAGATTGGAGATTGATTTTGCTCTTACTATAGGCAAGTACTTTTAGATACCCTCAGTGGTATCGGGTTTTGTCTTTTGGCAGTGAATTTGAGTTTTGAACAAAGTTAAGTCTTATTAGGAGATGGATAATTAAGTTAGCTGTTACAGGTAGGCTTGTTTCTTTCGTTTATTTTGAGAGGAGGGGTTAGTGAAAACGAGATCTGATTTTTAGATAATACTATTATTCCTTTCAGGATTATAAATTGTCTCAGAAGTCCATTTCAAAAGAAAAGTTCCAAAAATGTCTAAAGTAGTGACATCATTAATTGGTATAAGATTATAGTTTTCTGAGGGGAATTATTTGAATTGAATAACACTCATTTGAGTTGTGTATGATCTGCTATGTTTATTTAAAAAAAGTCACCTGTGAAGGTTTTAGCTCAAATAGGCTTCTTTCACGGGAGGATACATTAAAAGCATAAATGACTTCAGGTTTTGTTGGACTGCATTTTTTAACTTAGATTATGTCTACTTTTTAACTTTCCTTTTTTATACAAGGAGTTGATAATCTAGAAAGATAATTTTTATTAATATTAGACAAGCATTATTAGGATAATATTTACAGAAGTTGATACTCTTTTTATACACTAGATTAAATTATTTATAATTTCTATTTTTTTCTTCTAAATCTTATCTTCACAATATAGATAGAACTATCTAAAATTATGTATGTATACTAACAAGCGAAATTTAGATAATATTTGTTTTTTATTTTCAAATATGTGTAACTTCAGAACAAGTTTTTTGTTTAAGACATCAGATTAGCTTCCATATTTGTTTTCTTTTGATTGTCAAATTTAGTGTCTTTGAATTTTTAATATAAATTAATTTTGAGAAGGCTGGACACAGTGGTTCATGCCTATAACCCTAGCTCTCTGGGAAGCTGTGGTGGGTGGATTGCTCGAGCTGACAAGTTCAAGACCAGCCTAAACCAGAGCAAGACCCCTGTTGCTATTAAAAAAAAAAAAAAAAATAGAAAAACTAAGGCAAAAGGATCTCTTGAGCCCAGGGGTTTGAGGTTGCTATGATCTACAGTGACGCTGTGCACTCTACCCAGAGCAACAGAGTGCAACTCTATTTCCAAATAAATAAATAAATAAATAAATAGCAAATTAATTTGAGAGAAGTAGACATGATGCCTGGTATGTTGCAAATCAGATGAATTACATGTATGTAGAAGTCAGACTTCATTAAGATATTCGCTGAAGCAGTTGTCTTCTACATTTTTTCAAAATCAAATTATATCGAATCAGCCATCTTGTTTTTATTTTTTATGACAAAGCAAATTATTACCGAATTAGTTTATTGTGAGAGGATTTTTAGGAGCTTTCAGGAGTAGCACCATTCCTCCTTTAATATCTAATGTGTCTGTATGTTTCATTCTGCAGAGAAATGGTCAATGCATGGTTTGCTGAGAGAGTTCACACCATCCCAGTGTGCAAGGAAGGCATCAGAGGCCACACCGAGTCTTGCTCTTGCCCCTTGCAGCAGAGTCCTCGTGCAGATAACAGTGCCCCTGGAACACCAACCAGGAAAATCTCTGCCTCTGAATTTGACCGGCCTCTTAGACCCATTGTTGTCAAGGATTCTGAGGGAACTGTGAGCTTCCTCTCTGACTCAGAAAAGAAGGAACAGATGCCTCTAACCCCCCCAAGGTTTGATAATGATGATGGGGACCAGTGCTCAAGACTCTTGGAATTAGTGAAAGATATTTCTAGTCATTTGGATGTCACAGCCTTATGTCACAAAATTTTCTTGCACATCCATGGACTCATCTCTGCTGACCGCTATTCCCTGTTCCTTGTCTGTGAGGACAGTTCCAACGACAAGTTTCTTATCAGCCGCCTCTTTGATGTTGCCGAAGGTTCAACATTGGAAGAAGCTTCCAATAACTGTATCCGTCTAGAATGGAACAAAGGCATTGTGGGACACGTGGCCGCACTTGGTGAGCCTTTGAACATCAAAGATGCTTATGAGGTAAGTAGGGGACTGTGAAAGCAGGGTGGGCAGTTGGGAGGGGAATATGGCAGCAGTTAGAAATGGTGGGATATTTGAAACTGAGATGTAATGATTTGCGTACTTCTTAAAACTGGAATATATGCTAAGAACTTTCCCATCTTTAAATGCTAGAGTTTCTTCACTGGTGGTTCTGTCAAGGATAAATGAGAATTTATCAATTTTGAGAAAGAATTTCTGAGAGAAATTTTGCCTTGTTTTTCTCTTTAATGGTAGTTGAAGATAGCTCATCCTATAGTTGTAGTCTCTCAATTTTTTATCTGATCACTTTTTTTATCTGATCCCTATGTATGTTATCTCCGCTTGAACCTCTCAAGATTTTACCGAGATTCTAAAATGATAAGTCAACCCGTAGTCCTTTTGTTCATTCATTCATTCAGTTAATCATATTCATTCATTTAAAGTCCCATTGATATCAAAGTCTGATTTTCTTTTCTTCCCTCCTCTCTTTGATTTGTTTCTTTAAATAAATAGACTTAAAAATAGTCTTCAAAAAAAAGTGGAAATTTTTTGCTCCAAAATATTACAGTGGTAAGGTATGCTGTTTCTTCCACTTTTGCTATGGCTATCTGCAGATCTTTAATTATGGACTTAAAGGTTACACTGTAAGGCTCTTCACATTTCCCATTTAAAATGATCCTTTTCATTGAGAGAATTATGATTTTAAACAGAGTCTCAATTGAATGACACTTTGTATGTTGATGAGACATTTTATGGTACCTTGACAGAACCCCTGCTAGCTCCCTATTGTGTGGTGCCTTATTAGATTCTGGCTAGCTTTATGTTGTTTGGGAGGTCATAGCTGTCTTATCACCCCTGTGTGTCTGATACCATGTTTGGCTTATAGTTAGGTCTTAGTAAATATTGACTGAATAAAAATAATAGTAGATGTGATAGGTAAATACAAATAATGGATGCTAAGGAAATGTGGTACATAGTAGGGTTCAGAGAAGTGGGATAGGATGTATGGATATATATCCTATATAGTTATATGGATATATGGTTTGAAAGATGGAAGGAAATTTCTTTGAGGAAGCATTGCTTGATAATAGAACCTGTAAAATACGTAAGATTTGAATACATTGAGATTTCTGCATGGTAAGATCTAGAGGTAAAGAGTAATTTGAAGAGATAGGGGCGTCGAACTGTGGAAATGTATGGATAAGCGGATACACATTGAGAAGCTGCAGGAGCAGGCCCCCGAAATTACTGGGGTCTTGAATACCAGGCTGAGGAATATACAGAGGGTGCCAAAAAATGTATATGCATTTTAAGAAATGGAAAAACTGCAATAAAGTTGTAATACTTAGGTCATGTTTAACTTCTGCAATTACAAGAGATATAAAATACACTACATGAGATAACATATTTTCAGTACATATTGATTATTACAACTTTGATACAGTAGGTCTTTCATTTCTTAAACTGTGTATACATTTTTGGGGCACCCACTGTATATTTGGCTCCGAGCCATGAGGAGTAATTAAAGATGTTTTGAAAGGGAAACCAGTATGATTCAAACTGTGCATTAGAAAGATGAATTTTATAGCAGTCATAAAATGAATTAGAAGGAAAATACTAGAAGCTGGAAGGTTAGAAAGTTATCTTAATAGTCTAAGTATAAGGAAGTGAAGACCTGAGCAAGGATAATGGCCTTAAAGGTCAAAAGGAGGGAATGGGATGAGTGTGGTGGCTCATGCCTATAATCCCAGCTCTTTGGGAGACCAAGGAGGAAGGATGGCTTGAGCCTAGGTGTTAGAGACCAGCCTGAGCAACATAGTAAGACCCTGTTTCCACAAAAAATTAAAAAAATTCACGGGGCATGGTGGTACACACCTGTAATCCCAGGTATTCCAGGGGCTGAGGCAGGAGGATTGATTGAGCCCCAAGAGTTAGAGATTGCAGTGACGATGATGATTCCACTGCATGCCAGCCTGAGCAACAGAGCAAGACCCTGTCTCTAAAAAGAAAGAAAATAAAGAAAGTAGGAATGGATTTCAGATGAAGAAGTGAAGAAATAGAGTGTGCTGAACTTGGCAGAGGGCTGAAATTTGGGAAGTGATAGTTCAGCTAGGGTAAATCCCGAAATATTTTTGAGAATGCATTCTCTGTAAGCAATGTGTTCAATTTTGATTTCCTGTGAAAGATTTACCGATCTTCACAGAGCTATCTCTGTGACCTCCCTGAGCTTGTAGTAACATCACACCATGGCAGTTTCCAAGAAGGGTATTAAGGACACAGCTGAAGGATTGCTGCCAAATTTGCAGAATTCCCTTCCTGTCTTAGGTGACAGCTGGGTTTCCACTTTTCAATGGCACTATAGTCCCAAGTACAGTAGCACCATAAATATTCTTCAGCTTTGCTGAGAAAGCTTTCATTTGTCTATGTGACCCTGAGCGTGTCTGGCCTTGAGAGTTCTTCACTTGCATGCACCGCATTTAATCTGCTTACCATCTTTACAGTTTTGACAATGTACTTTTTGTTTTGTAGTTGACAATGATTTAATTCTTGTGCTGCTGTCTAAAACAACCAGTGTCCTCAATCTGCACTGCTCCCAGGGTGCAGCCTCTTAGCCTGTGGATTCCTTGTGTTGCTGCTTCACCCTGTGTACTCTTGACCTGTGTTTAGTGGCCTTGCAGAAGTTATTCATGTACCAGGAATTTCTTTAGAAGTTGTGGGCGTGGATCTGTGTTCTAATTGGGTTAGCTGTTGAAGTTAGTTGGCTAATGGATAACTCACTAAGCCCCACCCATAACTTGAATAATCAAAATATTACTGTCTTTCATATCCTTTTTTAAAAGGGAGTCAAGGTATGAAAATACATGCTAATGATTTCTGAGTCCCACCTCTTTAAGTGTGTGTCTGGAAGAATGACACTCTATAGCAGTATTTCTTAAGCTTATTGGACCACCAAACTTTAAATAGAACTTGTGTTCTATTATCACAGTGGGAAACCAAGAGGTAGCTATCAAATATAATGGTACGAAGAATCAAAGTATTAAAAAAGTCTATAGGGTGGCGCCTGTGGCTCAGTGAGTAGGGTGCCAGCCCCATATGCCGGAGGTGGCGGGTTCAAACCCAGCCCTGGCCAAAAACTGCAAAAAAAAAAAAAACTTCATCTAAAAAAGTCTATAAAATAAATTAATCCTAAAAAGTTGTCAATGTTTGATTCACTTTTTAAAACTTTATAACAGAATGACATGAATTTGAAAACTCTATTATTACTAATAAAATAACACATTCATATTTTAAAATATGATTCTCAATTAGATCATAAATATCATTGAAAGGATTAGTTGGTAAATGCTGCTTGCGTATTGAAGTTTGATCGCATGTTGTCTCCTACACCAGCCCACCACCCATGCAACTTCCTTGAATGTTGCACCATGTTAATAATAAGTTATTAACACATTTATTAGTAAGAAGGTAAATTTTAACCCTTATAAGAAGATGTAATGAAAATAGCTATATAAATATGTTTGGTGTTTTCCTTATATATGAAAAGTAGATGTCATCTGTCCTGGATTGCCTTGAACACCTCTTCCGTGTTTGACATTGTCACAACACCCCCTTTCTCCCAAGTCACCTGGAATCCAAAACTCAGACTGTTCTCCCATTTCCACAGGAGCCGCTCCCCTGCGTACCAGGATTTCTGGAGGGAGAACTTGGAGGGTTTTAGGACAGGGTCACATTGCTATTTTTGTGGCCTTTCACAATGGAACTGCTATTCCTCTCACCCCCACTTCATCCCCCCACTTTTCGTTCTTTTTTCCAGAGATACAATTTTTCACCTTTTCTCACCAACAGGTCTCACTTTTCATTAAAGTTATTTACCAAGGTATTTTCCTACAGAAATATGAACTCTCTCCAGGGACTTTCTGATGAATAAGATTATTTCCAAAGTGAATTTTAGAGGGAAAAAAAGAACACTTGCAACTGTTTGAACTGAGATAAATCCACTTAACTCATCTCTTATGTTAAATTGTGCCCCAGGGAACAGAGTTCAGGAACTGCTGTGTCTGAGCCTGTTCCCTGTTCTACTCACTTTTAGGCATTTCTTAAAAATTCCACTTTGTGGAAGAAAACCAGCCTTATAACTTGACAAGTCCTCTGCATTGTTTCCTTTTTCTGTTTTCTGTTATTTTTCTCTTGATATGATTTCAAACTCACAGAACAGTTGCAAGCAGGCATAAGAAACTTCCCCACGTCCTTTACCAGGTTTTTCTATTTTGCTTTACCGTTTCTCCCTTTGCCCTCTCTTTCTCTCATGCAGTAACATATGCTTATAATTTTTCTGAACTATTTCATAAGTTGGAGACATATTTTTTTTCCTGTATATTTTTAATAAGAATATTCTCTTACACAGCTATCATGGAATTAGGGAAATCAGGAAATTTTGCATTGATAGACTACTCTATCTAATCTGTTACAATACTATTATTTAATAGTCGGTAGTCGCAATTTCATCGTGTCCCAATAATAACCTTTATAATTTCTTCCCCCCAGTCCGGAATCTTTCATTGCATACAGTTGTCAGGTCTGTTTGGTTTCCTTTCTGTCTGGATCAGTTCCTCAGCATTTCTTTATCTTTCTTGATTTAGACAATTTTAAAGGATAGAGGCCACTTATTTGTAGAATGGCTTTCATGAGTAGATTCAAGCTAGGCCCTTTTGGCAGGAATACCACAGATGTTAATGCTGAGACCTTATTTGATTTTCTAAACAACAACCAATTCTTCGGTCTGTCACGCCAGCTGGGTGTCCTATATTCTAGTGCATTTCTGACACTAACTTCCTGGAGTTAGCGCAGCACCTGCGTGTTAAGGACTCATTCCCGTAAGACTGTCCTTGCTTCAGATGCCAGCCACGAAAGGGATTCCCAGGCTGCCTACACTTCTTCCAGGCTCACTAATTTGAGGGTTCTGGTGACTCCCTTTCAGGGTCAGGGTCAGTAATTTGGTAGAATTACTCACAGAACTCAGGACAGCACTATACAATTACAGTTTTATTTCAGAGGTTACAATTCAGGAATTGCTAAATGGAAGAGGTGGATAGGGGAAGGGATGGTGGGTGTAGAGGAAGGACAGCTTCCTTGCCTTCTCCAGCCTCCCACCAACCCAGCACATCAATATCTTCACCAGCCCAGAAACTCTCACAGACCTCATTGTTCTGAGTATTTTGTTGTTGTTGAGATTTCTTTATGTAGTATGATTGACTAAAACATTGGCCTTTGGTCACTAAATTAAATCTGCAGCCTCTCTCCCCTCCCCAGAGGTAGGGGGTGGGACTGAAGGTTCTAACCCTCTAATCTTATGGTTGGGTGATTAACCCGGCTCCCATCCTTCCCGGGCTTTCCATCCCCACCCCCAGTAGTCATCTCAGTAGTATATACTCAGGTGTGATTGAAGAGGGCTTGTTATGAATACCAAAATTCAATCCTGTCACTTAAGAAATTACATGGGTTTTAGAAGGTCTGTGTCAAGAAGTAGGGACAGAGACCAAAACATTTTTTATTATGCTACAGACCTTTTTACTATATCTTATCAGGAGGCATATGATATAAGTTTACCCCAATTGGATAACTTGGTTAAAATAGTAACCACCCGATTTCTTCAGTACAAAGGTACAATTTCCCCCATTGTAATTAGTAAGTATTATATGAGGAGATACTTTGAGATTCTGTAAATGTTCTGTACCTCAGTAACCCACACTTAGCAGTTTAAGTGCCCTCTGATTTTCTGTCTCCATCACACCTTCTATATTTATTAGCTAGCAGGGAAGAGTTTGATTTCTCCTTTATTCATTCATTTAAGTTAACAGGTACTCATAGATTTTTATTTAGTGAATTATGATCTCTCATTATCTTTATATCCGATTTGCTCCCTCCTGTGTCTTTTTGATATGTAAGGCCACAGAACTTTTTGGGTGTTTTCTAGCTTTCTGCCTTATCAAAATGTTTGAGGCTCATCTTTTACTTTTCCTGTCTTAGCCCCAGAATAATTCTTTTTTCCAAGGATCCCTGGTGTCTTTTAGAGAAAGGAACGGTATTTAGAAGCCAACATAGATGCACTACATGTGCACATTGCTGCTGATACATCAGCAGACAGAGCTGGGGAAAATATATAGATATATAGTATACACATATATTTATTTTCTTATCTATCTTCTTACTATACTAAAAAACAATGATTCTTACTCATACTTCCTATTTTAGTCACACAACTCAAGGTACATTGTTTTTCTTCTTTTGTCTGTTGGATGTTTTCTTTTCCAAAAATGAAAAGTCAGACTTCCTTATTTATTTATTTTTTTTTTAGAGACAGAGTCTTACTCTGTCGTCTTTGGTAGAGTGCTGTGACATCACAGCTCACAGCAACCTTCAACTCTTGGGCTTAAGCAATTCTCTTGCCTCAGCCTCTCGACTAGCTGGGACTACAGGCACCTGCCACAACGCCCGGCTGTTTTTTTGTTGCAGTTGTCGTTGTTGTTTAGCAGGCCCGGTCCTGTCTCAAACCCACCAGCCTCAGTGTATGTGGCCGGCGCCCTACTCACTAAGCTATGGGCGCCAGGCCTAGACTTCTTTATTCTTTACGTTAATATATTTATTCATATGTGCAACCTGACTTCCTAGCTCTTTATTCTGTAGATTTTAGTATCTTTCCCTTTAAACTGTAGAACTTCTCTTAGGACTTTTTAAGTATATATAGTCGTGACAAATGCTCTCAGTTTTAGTTTATTTGAAAATGCTTTTATTTTTCCTGTATTTTGAAGGATGTTTTCATTGGCTAGACAATTCTCAGTTGATAGTGGTTTTTTTCCAACACTTTAAAAGAGTTTTCTCATTTTTTTTCTTTTTTTGGTCTTCATTTTTCTCATGAGAAGGCAGCCACACTTTGTGTCATTTTCAACTTACATGCTTACTCCTATATATTATTTCCTGTGGATGTTTAAAGTTTTCATCAACTTTGGGAAATTTTTGGTCACAGATCTTTAAATATTACTTGGCTTTATTCTCTTTGTCCTAGAAAACATCAAGACACTGCTAATGTTTTGTAGGTTTTTTCCCTCTTAGTCCTTTCGAATGGGTATTTTCTGTTCATCTGACTTTTTCTTCTGCTTTTTTCAATCTGCTGTGAAACCTATCAGTGAACTTCGCATTTTCATGCTGTACTTTTCAGTTCTAGAACTTCCATTTGGCTACTTTAATAATTTTTCCTTTCTTTGCAGAAATTCCCATCTGTTTGTTGTTACCATATTTTCCTTTAAGTCTTTAAAGACATTTTTAATAGCTGCATTAAAATCCTTGTTTGCTAATCCCAATATCAGAGTCAACTTGGGGTCTTTTATTTCCTTTTTTTTTTTCTTACGATTTCTCTTCACTATGGGTTGCAATTTCCTGTTTCTTCACATGTGTAGTAATTTTTGCTTGTATGTTGGACATCATATATGTTTCATTGCCAAGTGTTTAGATTATATCCTCTTCCTTTAAAATAGGGATGAGATTGGTTCTGGCAGACAATAAAATGCCTGGCAGATCCTTTTGATTCTATCAGCTTTTGTCTTATGATAGTATTTGTTAGAGTGAATCTATTCTAGTTTTGATTTTAGTTTTAGGGAGTACCCCTCAACCACAAGGTATGCTCCTTACTCCTAAGTATTGGCCTTGCCCTGTCTTATTTCCCTGAGCTGCTAATGTGAATTCTCTAGTCTGGCTAGGTTGGAATCTCTCGTCTCCAAACCCTTCCCTAACCGGTATCACCATTCAGTTTCCAGCCTTCGGCTAGTCTTCTTAGAATTTTGTACTATACATGTTCAAAGTGAAGGGCCACTGAGTGTTCTGCTACCCCTCCCCTCCCAATTACCCCTCAGACCCCCAGCACAGCCTCTCAGCTTTACAAATTCCAGCCACTTCAGAAATTTGGAACTCCTTTCAGTTCTCTTTGGAACTGTGGCTTCACTTTGGTAGGACTTGCCTTCTCCACAGCCGGAAAATGCCCTCAGATAAAAAGTACGTCGGTCAGGTCTCTTTCCCCTCTGTCTTGTTTTGTGGGCTTGGTTGTCTCTTTGTCTAGTCTTACAGCTGTCTCCAGCAGGAGGGCAGGTATGGTACCAGATACTGTGTTATGTCAAGTGTCTATCCAGAGAATGTGTTTTTTCCTACTTTCTTGTTCTCATAAACAGTGAAAGGATAATAACCACGATAGCAGGATTCCATTTTTTCTCTGGTATTACCTGGACGTACAGGGCTTAGAAGTCTTCCGTTTGTATTGTCTTATCACAGGAAAACTCTTTGAGATACCAAGAGTTTAGAACATCACTTGAAATGGAATTTGAAGTATATATTATTCCCATCCATTTCAACGAGGAGTGAAATTCAGGACTGCTGTTGATTTTAAACTAACAGTGGGCATAAAAAAGCTTTGAAAATGCCACTAATGTCCATCAGTTAAACTCTGCTTTTTTGATTAGACAGTTGTGTTAAACATTATTCTTTATAAATTGTCTTGTAACTAAAATATTTATTAAGAAAATAACTGCTGAGGATGTATTTTGATTTTTCACATTTTCTTGTTAGTCTATAAAATAATTACTGTGTCAATAACTTTTCACTTCTTTATTTCATCAACATGATTATCCTATCTGCTTTCCCTTGCAATATTGAAAGCTAAAATAAGATCTATTTTATTAGAAGCCTTCAGCTAAGGTTTTCTCCAAGTCTCAAATAATATAACTTTGAGCACGTTTGCAGAAAAGGCAAAAATGCAGTAGTGTTTATAATACAAAATATTTATACTGATTTTCCACCATTTTATAACTTTTCTTTGGAAATTATCTTTAAAGCCAAGTTTGGCCCCCTCAGGAGAAAATTGGCCTCATTTCTGACCCCAATTTATGGAATCTAGTATACTCACCTACTTCATTCACAGCTTGACTGTGACTAAGTTATTAAAACAAAAAAGAAATGACCTTCAAAAAAATGAGCTTTTCCAATATGGATATTCCATATTCCTGAAGGGAATTCCAAAAGCAGACTTTTTTGGAGCAGTGATGCTATCATTGGGTTGAACATGTAACATTGCTTTGAAGGGAGCTCATTCAGATGTTTATGTTTTGGAATGTTTATTTCCATTCTAATCTCCCCTCCTGGAGTTGTATCTGCTGATGTCCTCTACTGTGGTTTCCTTCTTATGGACAGGATTTGCCTTAAACAATAAGAAATTAGAAATGATCACCTACTCAATAACTGGAATTATTTGTTAGTGAATTCCTTCATTTATTTAACAAATGCTTTTGAGTTCCTGTGCTAAGTATTGGAAATACAGTGATGAACCAAAAAAGAAGTAAATAAATAAACAAAGTAGATAGAGTTTTCAGCCTAACTTTAGGACTTCTTAATCTAAAGTTTAATAAAAAATTAAACTCTACCTTTCCTCAATCCATATTTAGAGCTTTTACACCTCTGAGAAGTTCTTCGTGATTATTGGATGTGTATGATGTGCCTTGTAAAAGGAGGATGAGATTCAAAAGATTACGGAACTGTTTATACTTTCACTCCGTCCATGTATCTTTTTTATATGTAACATGAACTTAAATTCTTTTTTTTTTTTTTTTTTTTAGAGATAGAGTCTTACTTTGTCACCCTTGGTAGAGTGCCATGGCATCACAACTCACAGCAACCTCCAGCTCTTGGGCTTAAGCAATTTTCTTGCCTCAGCCTCCTGAGTAGCTGGGACTACAGGCGCCCGCCATAACTCCCGGCTATTTTTTTGTGGTGGGGCCAGGTTCGAATCTGCCACCCTTGGTATAGGGGCCAGCACCCTGCTCATTGAGCCACAGGCACCAACCCAGAACTTAAATTCCTATCAACACTTGAGACACAGAAGTACAGAATACTGAGGAAATGTAAAAGCAACCATTATAGGGGAAGGAAAGTCATTTATTGAAAAGATTGTTGTGGAGGTGTTGGGTCTTATATATATAAGGTGTTGTAGCCAAGATCTTTTCCCCTGGATGGCACAGGAGAGTCAGGTACCAAGATGAAGAGGCACATTGTTTTATAGAGGTAGAAAGATGCCACTTTTTCCTTAACTTAAGTATGGATGTTTAAAATGGTTAATATTTTGAATTTTTCCTTTTTATGAACATTTGTCCAAGTCTGTAATTTTTCTCATAAACTCTAGCTGGTAATAAGAAACAACTGAAATTTATCATTGTCAAAGATGATATGTACCTGTATGACTTGATGCCTTTCACAATGTTAAAATCCTTACTCGGAGTACCAAGGCAAGTCAAAGGTTAGAGTTTTCTAAAATCATAAATCAGAAAGTTCTAATCTAATAAATCAGAAAAATCAAATCAATCTTTGAACAGGTAGGGTTATTAAATTGAATTTCCTTTTCCTTACTAGGATCCTCGGTTCAATGCAGAAGTTGATCAAATTACAGGCTACAAGACACAAAGTATTCTTTGCATGCCAATTAAGAATCACAGGGAAGAGGTAAGCCAATTTCCCATTTTATAAAAGATCGCTTGGAAAGAATTTTGTCTTTTGAAAGTGTTTATACATATGTGAAATATTGCTATAGTGACAAGTTATAATGTACTAAGTACTTAGATGTTCTGCTTGGTATTTTTTATTTACTTTTGTTATAGGGTTGAATCCTGACAAAGAGTTTACTATGACCTTTGACAGAAATAAATTTTAAATCTCATTTCCTACCTTCTTATCTAAAAGCCATTTTCTATATGTAATTATGGTTGTGATTAGAATCAATTTATTTCATATTATATTTTAAGTGTATGAGTAATACTTATTTTATAAGTTGTCATCCATTGCAATGGTTGAGACTGGTTTCTTTGGCTTGAAATTGAGGTTTTGAAAAGATGAAAATTGTAGCTTATTCTAGTTGTGTAAATTTTAATGTGAAATTATAATAAGCAAGTGAAAATATGTTGTTTTATATTTCATCTAACTTGAAGATTGGAGTCTGTTAGCACTGAATTCTGTCTTCATTTTATCCTTATTTCAAAAAAATACTTAATAAATTATCAATTGAACTGAAAGTTTCAATTGGGCATTTTCAATCCTGACTACACATTACAATTAGCTGGAAAATTCTAAAAGATTACCACTTGTATTAGCGTTCTCCAGAGAAACAGAATCTACAGCATGTGTATAGATAAATAAGAGTGGATTTATTGTGGGAGTTGGCTCATACAATTACGGAGGCTGGGAAGTTCCATGATTCACAGTCCTCAGGCTGGAGAACCAGGGAAGCCTGTGGTGTAATTCAGGTCTGAATCCTAAGGCCTGAGGACATTATAAGTCTTAGAGTCTAAGGGCCTAAGAACCTGGAGTTCTGATGTCCAAAGGAAGGAGAGAATGGACATCCCAGCTTCCAAAGACAAAGTTCACTTTCTTCTGCCTTTTTCTTTCCTGCAGGCCCTCAGTGGGAGGATCTTTTTTACTGAGTCTGCTATTCAAATGCTAATCTTTCTGGAAACACCCTCACAGACACACCCAGAAGTAATGTTTTACTAGCTATCTGAATATAGCATTTTAAAAGTCTAAAATCTTTTCTTTCCCTCCTCTATTCATCTTTTCTTTTTTCTTTCCCTCCTCTATTCAGTCTGTTAGCACGTCCCATTGATTTTTTTTTTTCCCATTCGAATGTTTTTATTTCAATTGCTTTCTTTTCCTTGCTGCTGCCTGCACCATAATTCAGGTCTTAAGGTAATGCCTAAGCTTTTTAATTGCCCTTGTAAGGGGTCTCTACACTTGCAGTCAATTTTTTTCCAACCCATCCTGCATACACTGCTCCAGAATTTTCCTGAAACCCAGCTTTCCAAATCAGTTCTCCTAAAATTTTACTGTGCATAGGATTCACCTGGAAATCTTGTTAAAATGCATATTCTGAATTTACTGGGTCTAACTGGAATCTGAGATTCTTTTTCTTTTTCTTTTTTTTTTTTTTTTGAGACAGAGCCTCACGCTGTCACCCTGGATAGAGTGCTGTAGCATCACAGCTCACAGCAACTTCCAATTCCTGGGCTCAAGTGAGTCTCTTGCCTCCACCTCCCAAGTAGCTGGGACTACAGGCCCCCACCACAACACCCAGCCATTTTTTGGTTGCAGCTGTCATTGTTGTTTGGCGGCCCCGGGCTGGATTTGAACCCGCCAGCTCAGGTGTACTGGTTGGCACCTTAGCCCGTTGAGCCACAGGCGCCGAGCCTGAGATTCTTTTTCTAACAAGAACCAAGTTAAGGATGCCCTGGTGAGAAAGGACACTAAGAAAGGGGGGCTTCTTTCTTAGTGTCCCCTAAGCGGGGGATGGGAGGAAAACCTGGCCGACAGAACCAGGAAATCTGGAGGGCCCATAACAATTTGGGTGTGAAGTAACCTAGGTAACCCATGACCAATAGAAAGAGACAGTAATCAATGAGCAATAGAAAAGAGCAGTAGTTGGCCCAAAGAAGTCAATGAAAGAGTTAGAACCTGGCTCAAGTTGCTAAGGCGCCAGCCACGTACACCTGAGCTGGTGGGTTCGAATCCAGCCTGGGCCCTCCAAACAACAATGATGGCTGCAACCAACGTGTGTCGGGCGCCTGTAGTCTCAGCTACTTGGGAGGCGGAGGCAGGAGAATTGCTTGAGCCTAGAGGTTGGAGGTTGCTGTGAGCTATGATGCCACGGTACTCTACCCAGGGCAACAGCTTGAGGCTCTGTCTCAAAAAAAAAAGAAAAGAAAGATTTAGAACCAATTTCCAACTGAGTGAAAGAGGGTGTTTACACCTCTACACTGCCTCTGCGTTTCTGTCTCTCTAACCTTTTCTCCATCATGAGAGGAACCCACGTCCAACTCTCTCTGGAAGGGCTCTAAGCTTTCTCTTTGTGCTTAAATAAAATTTCTCTTTGTTACACAGACTTGTGCAGGTTACTTTTGCTCTCTATTCAGGCTGCCTGTGCTGCTCCAGTTTTATTTTCAGTTGCCATTCATTTTTGCTTTCAATTACTGTCGTGCCTTGGTTGAACTTTCTAGTTCAGCTGAATAACCGAACCAGGTCAACTGGGTTTGGAGAACTAGTACTCCCAGACCTCAACAGTGGGTGCGCAGATCACAGTTTGATTAAATTATTAGTGAGGTCCTGAGTCGGTCACTTCTTCTTAGTAGTCATTCTTAGTGCCTTAGCATTGCCACATGGTTTCTTAAGAGGGTAGTTACAGTAGTCTTTACTAAATATACCTGCAGCTATGACATAATACGAGCTTAATTAATGAGTTTAATTACTTAAGGATTGTCAATGATTAAATAAAATGGAAAAGGCCATAAATGCCCTGATGACAATAGTGTTATTAATAGGGTTGCCATGTAGAACAGATTTTAAAATGTGACTTGTGCAGTATTTGAGACATCATTATGCTAAAATATTGTTGTTTATCTGAACTCAAATTCCACTCATTTTATCTGACCGGGCTACCTGTAAATCAAGGACTATTATCTTGTGCACTGGAGAAGATAATGTTCAGATTTTAGTTAGTAAGTACACTTTAAAATCATGGCCCAAAAAAATTGCTTTGTAATTGGTAAAGAAATTCAGCCCAAATTATGCTGTCATTAAACTTCTCTTTCTAGATAGCCATCAACAGTCTCTCCAGCAGTAGGGATGGGGGGACCCATGTGAATGCAACAAAGTCATCAGGAAAAAGTGAAGGGGACTGCCCCTTTTATGAAACAGTATCTTTAGGATTTATGTTCTTCTTCTTTATGACTACCAATCAGGATGGTTTACATCAAACAAACAATAATAAAACCCCAGCCATATTGAGATACAATTTACCTACATCCTAATTCACTCAGTTCAAGGATACATTTTGATGAACTTTGACAGATGTATATACAGTGAGGTACTCACCACTACAATCAAGATGTAGAATGTTTCTGTCGCCTCAACTGCTCCCCGGTACTCCTTTGCACTTGATCTCCTCCTCTCTGTGTCTCTAGCCTCTGACAGTCACTGACCTGCTCTTTGGCACTATGGTTTTGCTTTTTAAAGAATTTCGTATAAATGGAATTATACAGTGCGGTCTCTTGTATCTAGCTTCTATCACTTAGCGCAGTGCTTGTGAGATGCACCATGTTGTTACACGTGTCAGGAGTTTGCTCCGTTTTATTGCTGAGTGATTTATTCCATGGGTATGGACATACTACAGTTTGTTTATGCATTTACCAGTGGCTAAAGACATTTGAGTTCCTTCCCGAATGCTTTTTTATCACAGAAGTAAGAATCATAGATAGTCCTCGACTTCTGTGACAGTCACTTTTGAAAAAAATCATGGAGGATAAGTTTTCGCAGTTTTCCCCTCTCTCTACTCTCTTGTAAGAAAATGGGCTGAATGAGCAAAGTGGAAAAAAAAAATACTTGAAGAAGCTTGAGGAGGCTAAAATAATTTATTTTGGAAGGGTCAAAGAGCTCCTGGGTAGAAAAAAAATCAATAACGAAAAAAAGAAAAAAGCTCTAAAGGAGAGAAGAGAGCCAGACCTGGCTGCACATGGGAGAGGGGTTTGAGGAGGTGGAGCAGATCTTTGGAAAGGACTTGGAAATGACGGCCTTGTGTGTCGGGAGACCGTTAACCTGGGTGACAGTTACTGGCAAATCTCTATGGAAACTGCTCTAAGGACCTGATTGAATCAATTAAATATTGATTCATTTAATCTTCATAACAACCAAAGGAAGTGGTCATTATCTTATTTCCAGTTAATAGATGAGGAAACTCATCTAGAGTTGAGGAGTAATAGATGAGGAGAAACGGAACAATTAGGGAACTTGCTGCTAAGGAGAAAGCGGCAAAACTGACATTTAAACATAGGCAATCAGATTATAGGGTCATATAATGGAAAAGAGGTTTTCAAAGTCTCCTATGGACAATGACTGCAGGTTACTTCCCTCCTGCTCAGCCTTTTCTTGAGACACTGCAACAGCGGTTAAATTACTATTGATTTCGTTGGTGCAGGAGGTGGGAGGTACCCCAGTATATTTAATGTGGCCGCATCAGAAGCAGGACCTGATGGTGGCATCAGGGAGACTTGTCTGTGTTCTGATGACCCTTCAATGTTAGTGTCTAAAACACTCTGCAGACAGACACTTTTTAAAATGAAAAATGAAAAAAAAAGATCACAGTCACATCCTCTATAGTGCTTTAAGCAAAATCCGTAAGGAAATTTTTACCGGGGATAAAAGAGTTACAAGAATGTGTTTCATATTAATCTGAGCCATTGTGCTCTAGAGCAAGCCATGATTGCACGTGAACCGTAATGAAAAAAAAAAGATTGCAGAAAGTATGTGAAATTTTAGAGATGCTATTACATTTTTTTCAGACTTAAATCTGGATTTTTCAGGCCCACATATACTTGGGTCAGTTTTTATTTTTGTCACTTGCATTAGTTATTTCTGAGATAGGATTGCAGAGAAATTCAACTGTTTCCCTTTAGCTCGGATGACCTATTTCTGAAATGCTGCCCTCCCCAAAGTATTGCTTGTTATGACATTGTGAAGATGAGTGTTCTTTTTTATTTATAGGAGCTGTACCAGTCCAACCAGCCATAGATATTAACTCTTTGCAGAGCCCTGTTTGTCACTTGGGACCTACTGATTTTTTCCTTTTTATCTGTTGATTGTTTGGAGAGGAGGGGTGTAGGGAGTAGAAGGCAGGATATTATGAAATAATGCAAGGTCTGTGAAAATTTCTCATTGATCTGACCTGGAGATTATATCCAGTGTCTTCCAGGCTAGGCCGAAACACCATTGTGTAATGTAAACTCAGTTATTAAGTAGAAATCCAATTTGGAATCAGGGCTCTTTCCTTCTTCTCTGTTTTTATCTTATCATCTTGTTTGTATCTCATCATACTTAACAATGAAATATTTTTCATCATACTTAACGATGAAATAATTTTCATCACTACTTGCAATTCTTTGTTGCAAATATAACACCTAAAATAGAGGATTTAGGATAAATTCATTACAATATGGTAAAAGAGCATCTTAGCTAAGTAACTAGTTATTTTTACCTTTCTTTAAACTAAAAGAACTAGAAAGATTAAAAAAGCACCAGCTGATTTTTGTGAGGTTTTTTTTTTTTTTGAGATAAATATTTTGCAGACGGAAAGCGGTTAATAATTGCCAAAAATTTCACAATAAGGCATTCATGGAATCAGATGTGTAACTCCAGTAGTAGTATACAAAAATAAATGTTTTCTAGAATTGAAGTTTTATAACTGTCTGCTCATTTAAAAATATTCTCATTTATTTTCCCTAATTTATCTTATTTTGACACCTAATTATCATTGCAATATGGAGAGCACTGGTTTAGGCAGTCAAGATATTTTTTAGAAATGAAGCAAGAGGGGTACTTGGTTTTAAATGTTTTTCAATTTGGAGAGGTGGATGTGTACATGAAAAATTAAATATCTATAGAAGGAAACAAAATACATGTTAAGTGAGTCGAACATTCCACACACAAGTGTTGAGGAAAAACTGGACTTGGGGGACCGAGAGGAGTCTCTAAGGAGGGATGAAAGCACCCCTCTATGTTTATCCCACAGCCGCAAGGGAGGAAGCAGGTAAATGCTCCTGTTGACAGATGGCTGGTCTCCAGGGAAGGTGGAGGCCCAGGAGGCCCTTGTCTATGATCTCATGCTCACAGTACCGACTGGGGCTTTCTTAAATTTGACAAGTCAACTCCGTGCAAATCAATGTTGTAGCTTTATGCATAATCCTTCGGTTCTAAGTCAAAATAGATGAAAAGATAACTACGACTATCAGCAGGGCTTATTGGCAGATGGCTGTCACTTGATCTAAATCTACTTTAGTTTCAAAGAATTGACTAGTTAAGTGTTTTTAAAATTGATAAATTGGTCATTGCATGTGTTGCCCAACCATATTCTTTCTTATAGCTTTGTTTGAGAAACAAAAGTGATCCACAAAGTTCCCATTTGCTTTGGACTCGATGCCATGATAGTGGTGACATCGAGTCATCATTTCTTTACCACGCTGCCCTTGAAATAATGAGCAAATGTACTTTATGAAGATGCTAACCACTTTCCTAAGAGAACATTTCTTAAGAGCAGCAGATGAAAAAAATGGTACTAAGAGGTGAAATCCCTGAGTCTGCACTCCTGATTCAGGAGATGAAGAAAAGTTGAACAAAAACTTGAAGACTAAATTAATGGTAGTCTCTATGTAACGAAATAGATATCTTATTTTTAATGCTCAGAAAATTTGGTTCATACCGAATTCTTTTATTCAATAAGAGGTTTATGTTCATTGGATCTTTTGAGGTAACCATTCCATCACTTATTGGGACTCATTACACATTTAATTTAATAGATCATTTATAAATTTAATTTTGAGAAATCTTATATAGTCCATGAATACATGTCTGGAATC
The DNA here is from genome assembly GCA_963574655.1 of Perodicticus potto. Taxonomy (NCBI): domain Eukaryota; kingdom Metazoa; phylum Chordata; class Mammalia; order Primates; family Lorisidae; genus Perodicticus; species Perodicticus potto. The sequence continues at coordinate 13,823 of CAUYRH010033891.1, read as the reverse complement.
AGTTGCATAAATAATTTCTTGTATAATGTCTGACCCAACACCATATAATAAGACGCCTGGATGGATTTTGATAATTATAAAGTTTTTATGTTTTCGTGTATTCTTACAAAGCTTAAGGTAATTGGCAATGAGATCGCTGCTCTCAATAGGTATACATGGAAACATCTATATCCATCTATTAACATATGAAGTTACAGAGGTACAAAGCTTTATGAAGTGTAAAATATTCTCTTTTTTTTCTGAGCAGGAAATGCTTTTATTCCACCCATTCGTTCCCTTAGAATAGGAGGTGACAAGTGAAAAGCACATTTTTCTTAAGAGCAAAAGTAATTCCATGACAGCAAAATGAGGCCCTGTGATGGGGGAGAGTCATGGTGACCTGCCCTGATCCCAGGTGCTTTATAGATAAAACCAAGACACCTGCCCTCCTGCCCCCAGCAGTAAGGTCACTTTCTAAGTGATGGCTGTCTCCTCTCACCAGACCACACAGCGGTCCCAGATGGAGATTCAGCACCTGAGGGGCTGGGGTGACTTGGGAAGATTCTGTGGGCACTGGGAGTCTCGGGGGATGTGGTGTGGGGCAAGTGTGCGGGGCTGGTGCAGAAGTCCTTCCGGAAAGAGGTGGCACAGGCTGGGGGTGTGTCCCTGTACCAGGGACAGGGTGCTGCTGGTGAGGCCGACTGCTCTGCCCACCCAAAGTAGGGTGAGGAGGGTCCCATTGGGCTGCCATTCTGCGGTCCAGGCGGGCTGTGTGGCCCCGTCCTGGGTGCTGCAGATCCCGGCATCCATGTGCGGGGGCCCTCCAGCAATGCACGGCCTCTCGAGAGAGGTCCGGGGCTGCTGCTTCACCGGCGGGCGGTGAACTCCGACCTCCCCGCCTTGCTTCTTATTGGACCCTCACGTGAGCATTTCTACTTGCCTCTCTTCTGTCATAGAGTAGAAATTAATATTCTAGGCTGAATTTAAATTAAAAAGCAAGAGATGGTGGTCTTCGACAAATTTTTTAATTTTTTTGCGTCTGTTCATAGTAGTGAAATATAGTGGAAATGACCTATGTTTAGAACTCCAAATCTATTTGGTTATTAAAAATTATTTAATATTTGATAATCAAAAGCACTACACTATCTTGATTATCTCTTAGGACATAACAAATCAGTGTTTTTGAGCAAACATTTATCTGACAGTTTTTGTGGTTCAGGAATTCTGGAGCGGCTTGGTGTGCTGGGGACTGCTGGCCCCGGCGTGTCACACGGCTGCAGTCGGATATAGGCAGGGGGTGTTTGACTTGTTCTCAAGTGCTGTTCCCACGTCCAAGAGGCTGTTAGCGAGAGTTCCCTGTCCCAGCCACACAGGCCTGTCCATAAATTGCTCAGTGTCCCCCTCCAACATGGCAGCTGACCTCTCCTGGGTCAGCAGTGCAGAGGACAGCAGACAAGGTGGAAGCAGCAGCGCCTGGCGTGGCTTGGTCTCCAGAGCTGCACACCGCCGAGGCTTATGGTGGGCTGTTCTCCTGAAGAAATCCTGCTCAGACTCATGGGGAGGCCCCACCTCTTGAGCAGAGTAATGTCAAAGAATTTATGGAGATATTTTAAACCCACCAGAAGCGGTACTAATATATGGGTATTATTTCTTTTCCATAGTATGTAAATCTTTATTTATTATCCTCTTTCTTTCAGACTGGCCAGATGACAAAAGAGGAACTCTGCTCATTAACTAAAATAATATTTTAAAGTCATTTTTTTCTCCACCTTTCATTTACTGAAAGATAACTTGAACTACTGAAGGCAACAGGGCCTTAAGTTAGTGTGCAACCTTGGCTTTAACCAGTGGGAAAAGAGGAAGTAGAGAAGTAAAAGAAAAACTAAGGAGAGAAGTAGGAAGATGCATCTGCCTTTTAGTATAGTAGCAAACGATTAAGGTATCAAAAGACCTAAAACGTGGCTCAGCGCCCATAGCACAGTGGTTATGGCACCAGCCACATACACAGAGGCTGGCAGGTTCGAACCCAGCTCAGGCCTGCTAAAACAACGACAACTGCAACAAAAAAGTAACTGGGCGTTGTGGTGGGCACCTGTAGTCCCAGCTACTTGGGAGGCTAAGGCAAAAGACAACGCTTAAGCCCAAGACTTTGAGGTTGCTGTGAGCTGTGAGCCATAGCACTCTACTACTGAGTGCGACATAGTGAGACTCTGTCTCAAAAAAAGAAAAAAAAGACCTCAAATGTTACACCACAAATGCTGTCCTCCATGAGTTCATTGTATGTGTGTTAATGTAAGGACTTTGGTGCTTCGTATCCGCAGGGAATGCTCACTGGTATGTCTTCAATGCATCTTTCTGCACCCCAAAGCAGAGAGAGTGTCCGTTACTTTGGTGTAGCATTTGCTTGAGTATAAACTGGAAGGAGAGAGATGCCTGGAAATGAGGCGGGCAGGCTCAGGAGGAGGCCCCTGGGATCATGTGGAGGAGGTGCTAACTTTTTTTTTTTTAAGCCAGGAAACATTCGTTATTTAAAGATCTGTGTGGCCACAGCATTAGTCTGAACTGTTTTCTTTGTTTAATATCTAGCACAGAGCCACATAATTTGACACTTGATAGATTTGGATAATTAAATCACTTCCATATTTGTTCATTCACTAAGAGAGTAGTGCTTCTAGAGGCAGGAAAGCTGGTGAAGAAGTTTTTGGGGATTTGTTAAGCTTCTGTTGGGGGGAGGTTGAACACTTAAATTGATGGAAGAATAAGGGAGAGACATACAACAAAGAAAACTGGCTTATGGGGAACAAAATAATTAGCACTTTTTTGCATAAATTTTAACAGTCTAGTTCTTTCTTCTCCACTCTCAGACCTCTACCTGGCTTCCTCATCCCTACTTCGAGTGGATGGCCTTGTCTCCTATTTCAGTGAATAAAGCAACTAGAAGAATACTTCCATAGGACAACTTCCCCCGCTTCTTTCTCCCACTTCTGTATCTGAGACCATATACTCTGGTTTCCCTTTTGCGTCTAGGGATGAACTGTCTGAACTAGCAAGGGTCAGCCGCTGGTTTGTGCACCAGCTCAGCTGTTCAAAGACATGGCTCAGAAGTTCTCCCCTCTGTGTCCAGAGTCATCAAAGTTTCCCTGTCTACTAACTGTTCGTCAAGCTACAAATATGGTGTTGTTTCCACCATCTTAAAAACAAAGACAAAACACTCATTGGACCACACTTCTCCTCTCGGAGACTACTTCATTTCTCTGATCACCATACGAGCAAAACTATTTCAAAGAGTTGTTCGAGGTGTATTTGGCATTCCCATTTCTTTCTATTCTCTCTTGAAATATTTCACCCAGGCATTCTTTGCCACATTCCCCTGTCTCTCCTCTTCTCCTGAGGCCTCCCTACCCCATGAAAAACAGTATTGAAATTGGGCCGATCAATACAATAATCTCTATGTGTTCAAGCATTCACTTTAAATCACAAGCTAGAAATGATTAAGCTTAGTGAGGAAGGCATGTCAAAAGCCAAGCTAGACCAAGACGTTAGACCTCTTGTAATAGTTAGTCAAGGTATGGTTGCAAAGGAAAAGTTCTTCAAGGAAATTAAAAGTCCTACTCCAATAGCATTTCTTACACAAATGGTAAGAAAGCAAACAGCCTTATTGCTGAAGTGGACGAAGTTTGAGTGGTCTGGATAGAAGAATAAACCAGCTACAACATTCCCTTCAGTTAAAGCCTAATCCAGAGGAAGTCCCTAATTCGTCAATTATTGACAGCTGAGAGAGGTGAGGACGCTGCAGAAGAAAAACTGGAAGCTAGCAGAAGTTGGTTTCCTGAACTTTAAGGAAACAAGCCCTCTCCATAACATAAAAGTGTGAAGTAAAGGAGCAAGTTGCTGCTGAAGGAGCTGCAGCAAGTGATCCAGATAACAGATGAAGGTGGCCATACCCAAAATCAAGTTTTCAGTGGAGGTAAAACAGCCTTCTCTTGGAAGAAGTGCCATTGAGGACTTGCATAGTGGGGGGGGGGAGAAGTCAGTGCTGGCTTTCAAAGATGGGCTGACTCTTGTGAGGGACTAATGCCACTGGTAACTTTAGGTTGAAGCCAGTGCCCTTAAGAAATCTAGGGCCCTTTAGAGTGATAGTAAATCTACTCTGCTTGTTATCTATCATTGGGACAACAAACCTGGATGACAACACACCTGTTTTTTTTTTTCCTTTTTTAAAAGTTTAATAGAATTAGGGGGGTACAAATGGAATTCCATTACATGTACAGGGGACACTACTTAAGTTTTGAGATACACAAACATTAAGAAACACATGCTTAAGATCATTTTGATTACTGTGTTTTCTGAAAATAATTGCATGCAGCTGGTATTTGAAAACACTTTTTTCACTCACTTTTTTCAAGAGCTGGAAGTCCACTTTTACTTGAACAGCTTCTTGAGGGCTGAAGAACCTTCCACAAATGTGATTTTTTTTTACTGTAGGAAACAAGAAATAAATCACTGGGGCCAGGTCAGGATTGTAGGGTGGATGAGTCATATGTTTAGCTCTGTGGGCTTCAGGAGCTGAATGGTGATGTTCACTGTGTGGGCAGATGCGTTGTCGTGGTGCAAGACGGTCCCCTGCAGTCCAGTCCTTGGCCACTGTTCTCGAAGCTTCCTGAAGACTTTTGGCAGCATCTTGTTGTATACCACTGAGCAATAATAGTCCTTTGTTCCCCTAGAGCAGCGGTTCTCAACCTGTGGGTCACCACCCCTTTAACTCTATTAAAGGGTTGCGGCATTAGGAAGGTTGAGAACCACTGCTCCAGAGGAACATTTGCAACCTAACCTGTTTGGGGGAAGAAAATTGTCACCCTTTTCTCTCCAACACTTTGGATTTCCATCGGGAAAAATCCACACTGTTGACTGATGCTTATTCACTGGATCGAACTGGTGCATCCAGATTTCATCACAAGTAATGTCAGAAACGTATCTAGACCGGCCTCTGTTGGACTGACCAGCATTTCTTCACACCATTCCACATGGATGTGTTTATGCTCATCTGTCAAAGTGTGAGGCACCCATTAGACGAAGCTTTCCTGGCTCCAAGGTAATCATGCAGGATTTCTACCAGCGATCCAATCTGTAATGCTGCTTCAGGGTCCTTGAATGCCACTCGATTGTTTTCACGACCATTTTATCCATAGCAGTGATGTTTTTCCTCAGTCTCTGCAGCCGCGGATGCCCACTCTTCTCCTCATCTTTCAGCAAGTTTCAGCCTCTTCTAAATTCTTGAAACCACCAAAAAATTATTGCACGAGCAGGAGTGAAGTCCCTGAAAGCCCTTTGCAAAGGCTTAAGGCTTTGCGACTCCTTTAAACTACTTTAAACTCATAGAAAATCATTGCATGAAAGTGCTCTCCTCCCAGCTGCACAGCTGCTGCTGACTGAGGGCTGTGCGGACGGAAACAAATGAGGCCCTCCAGCAACACCGATAAGCTGAGCAAGTCCAAACTTGCCTGGGTGAATCAGAGAGGACGCCGCTGTCCACTGTGTTTCTTGGAAGTGAAATGATGGATCATAACACAGTCTGTCTCAAACTTAGTAACCTTCATATCTATTATGTAGTCCTGAAGTCTAGGCTATTGGACCCACCCCAGATAGTGTACATTGTACCCCATAGGTAATTTCATCCCTCCTATCCCCTGTTATGTCTTCAGTGTTCATCATACCAGTCTGTATGTCCTTACATAGCCATATTCACCTCCCACTTATAACTGGCATTTATTTTTCTTTTCCTCAGTTACTTCACTTAGGATAAATAATGGCCTCCAGTTCTATCCAAGGTGCTGCAAAAGACATTACTTCATTCCTTCTTATGGCTCAGTAATTCTCTCTGGTACCACATTTTCCTTATCCATTCATGAATTAATGGATATTCAGGTTGATTCCATATCTTTGCAATTTTGAATTGCAGTGATCAGCATATAAGTGCAGGTATCTTTTAGATATAATGATTCATTTTCCTTTGGGTACATACCCAGTAATGAGATTGCAGGATCCAATGGTAGATCTACTTTTAGTTCTTTCAGAAATCTCCATACTGATCTCCTAATTATACTAATTACCTTCTCTACCAAAACCATACATGTATTAGTATCCCTTTTTCACCACTATCTATCCTAGCACTTACTGTTTTTTGACTTTTTAATAATGGTCAAGCTGACTAGAATAAGATAGCGTCTCCTTGTGGTTTTAATTTGTGTTTCTCTGATGATAATACTAATGTTGAGTATTCATCTCTCTTGTTTTGAAAAATGCCCATCCTTGTCATTTGCCCACTTTTTGATGAGGTTGTTTCATTCTTGCAGAGTTGTTTGAGTTATTGTAGAGTCTGGGTATTAGTCCTTAGTTGAACAGAGAACTTGCAGATATTTTCTCCTATTTGGTAGATCATTTCATTTGCTATACTGAAACTTCTTAGTTTATGTCCTATTTGTCTATTTTTGTTTTTCTTGCATTTGCTTTGGGATCTTAATCATGAATCCTTTGTCTAGGCCAATGTCCGGAAGAGATTTTCCTCTTTTGAGTTTCTCCTAGGATTTTTTGAATTCAGGTCTTACATTTAAGTCTTTAATCCGTCTTGAGTTAAGTTTTGTGTGTGGTGAAAGATAGGCATCTATTTCATTCTTCTGCCTATGGCTATCCAATTTTTCTAGCACCATTTTTGAATATATGTCCTTCCCCACGTGTATGTTTTTATCTATTTTGTTGAAGATCCATTGGTTATAGGTATATGGTTTTTATTTCTGGGTTCACTCTTGTATTCCCTTGATCTGTATGTCACCTTTTATGCCATTACCATACAGTTTTGATTACTATAGCCTTGTAGAATAATTTGAAAGCAGGTAATGTGATGCCTCCACATATATTCCTTTTACTAAGTATTACTTTGTCTATGTGGGCTATTTTTTGGTTCCATATGAATTTTAGAATTTTTTTAACTCTTTAAAAGTCACATTGATATTGTGGTAGGAATTGCATTGAATCTGTAGATTGCTTTGGGAAATACGGACATTTTAACAATATTCATTCTTCCAATCATGAACATGGGATGTTTTTCCATTTGTTTGTGTCATCTACAATTTCTTTCATTACCGATTTGTAGTTCTCCTTATAGAGACTTTTCACTTCCTTGGTTAAATATATTCTTAGATATTTTATTATTTCTTTCTTTTTTTGCAGTTATTGTAAATGGGATTGAGTTCTTGATTTGGTTCTCAGCTTGGTCATTATTGGTATATTGAAGTGCGACTGATTTTTGTACATCAATTTTATAACCTGACATTATGCTGAATTTGTTTATCAAGTCTGGGAGTCTTTTCGGGGAGTCCTTAGGGGTTTTTCAGTCATTAGATCATATCTTCAACAAAAAGAGATAAATTGACTCCTTTTCCAATTTGGATGCCTTTTATTTTTTTCTCTTGATTGCTCTCGCTAGGAATTCCAGTACTATATTGAATAGAAGTGATGAGAGTGGGCATCCTTGTCTTATTCTAGTTCTTAGGGGGAATGCTTTTAGCTTTTCCCCATTGAGTATGTGGTTGGCTATGGGTTTGTCATAAATGGCTTTTATTATTTTGAGGTATGTTCCTTCCATGCCAAGGGTTTTGAGAGTTTATATCATGAAGAAATGCTGGATTTTTTCAAATGCTTATTCCACATCTACTGAGATGATCATATGCTTTTTTAAAATTCTGTTTATTGGTGAATCACACTTATTGACTTGCATATGTTGAATCATCCTTGTGTCTTTCAGACGAAAGCCACCTGATCATAGTGAATTACTCATTTGAGATGCTGTTGGATTAGGTTTGCTAGTATTTTGTTGAGGATTTTTGCATCTGTGTTCATCAGAGATAACGGTCTGTTGTTTTATTTTTTTGTTGCATGTTTTTCTGACTTTGTGGTCATGGTAATAACTGGCTTCATAGAATGAGTTAGGAAGGATTCCCTCTTTTTTGATATTTTGGAACAATTCTTATTTACTGAATATTTTAAACCCACTGTTGAGATCTACAGCTCAGGACAATAGTTTTCTTTCAAAATGTTACTGATCCTTGATAATGCATCTGTTCACTCAAGAACGCCAATGGAGATATACAAGAAGATTACTGTTGTTTTAATGCCTGCTGACAGAGTATCCATCTCTCAGCTCATGGATCAAGGAGTACTTTTGACTTTCAAGTCTTATTATTTAAGAAATACACTTCAAAACGCTATAGCTGCCATAGTTAGTGCTCTCTCTGATAGATCTGGGCAAAGTAAATTGAAAACCTTTAGGAAAGGGTTCGCCATTCTAGATGCCAGTAAGAACATTTGTAATGCATGAGAGAAGATAAAAATGTCTATATTAACAAGAGTTTGGAGGAAGTTGATTCCAACCCTGAGGGGTTCAAGACTTCAGTGGAGGAGGTGCAGATGTGGTAGAAATAGTGAGAGAGCTAGAATTAGATATGGAACCAGAAGATACAACTGATTACTGCCTTCTCATGATGAAACTTTGAACAGTTGAGGAGTTGCTTCTTATGGATGAGCAAAGAAGGTAGTTTCTTGAGGTGGAATCTACTCTTGGTAAATTATCTGTGAATATTGTTGAAATGACAACAAAGGATTTAGAATATTCCATAAACTTTTTTGATGAAGCAGCAGCAGGACTTGAGAGGATTGACCCCAGTTTTGAAAGTTTTATGGGTAAAATGCTGTCAAACAGCACACATGCTAACAGAGAAATCTATGATGAAAGAGTTGACCAACGTGCAGACTTCATTGTTGTCATATTCCCAGAAATTGTCACAGCCATTCCAACTTCAGGGACTCCCATCCTGATCAGTTAACAGCCATCAACATGAAGGCAAGACCCTCCAAAAGCAAAAGGGTTACAACTTGCTGAAGGCTCAGGTGTTCATTGGCTTTTTTTTTTTTGTTAGCAATATAGTATTTTTCATTAAGGTGTCTATATTTCTTTTTAGACATAATGCTATTGCACACTTAACAGACTCCAGTGTAGTATACACATAACTTTCACATGCACCAGGAAACCAAAAAATTTGTGACTTTCTTAATTGCAATATTTGCTTTACCATAGTGGTCTGGAACCAAACCCAAAATATCTCTGAAGTATGCCTGTAATTAATTCATTATATACTACCTGCACAGCTATGTGAAAGAGGATATGTCTGTTTTTGCTGGTAACACCTACAACTAAAAGTTTTGCTAGTGAGGCAGATGTCTACATCTGTGCTTTTATTTTATTTTGTTTTGTTTTATTTTATATAATTTATTTATTTATTAATTATTTTTGAGACAGAGCCATTTTCTTGTCCCCAGTAGAGTACAATGGCGTTACAGCTCACAGCAACCTCAAACTCCTGGGCTTAAGTGATCCTCTTGCCTCAGCTTCCCAAGTAGCTGGGACTATAGGCGCCCACAACACGCGGCTATGTTTTAGAGATGGGGTCTCACTCTTGCTCAGCTGGTCTCGAACTCATAGCTTCAAGTGATCTACCCACCTCTGCCTCCCAGAGTGCTGGGATTATAGGTATGACATCTGTACTTTTTTTTTTTTTTTTAAATATGGAACGCTTCACGGATTTTCATGTTATCCTTACACAGGGGCCATGCTAATCTTCTCTGTATGTTCCAATTTTTAGTATATGTGCTGCCGAAGTGAACATGTGCCATCTGTACTTTTATATATGATTAACTTTTCAGGTTTTCTTCTATTTGGAGATAAAACACTTGGAGATTATGTTTGGCTTTGATGATATAACAGATTATGTTTTGTATATGAAAGATTTGTTCAGTGTAAAGAATTACTTTGCATATACACACACACACTTTTTTCTTTGGCTTCTTGTGCTGAATGATGTGGATGTCTAGCTTTCCTTGGCTGCCCAGTGGTTAGCTAGACCGTAGAGGCAACAGCCGTGATCTGAACAGTCAGTTCAACTCAGCCCGTTCAGCATTCTGATGCATGAAACTTGCTTTTTTACCACTTGTGCTGTGTTACTTCCCTTCTGTTTGTATTAGGCGCATATTATGGGCACACCTCTTTAGCCTGTAATTATCAGGAAGCTTTACTAGCACAACCTTTTACAAGGCTGTAGAGACATGGACTCATTATTAAGTGTAGGCAATGCTGCAGTAAACTTGATTCTGGCTTTTCAGAGTCCAAATCCAACAACCCTGTCCTGGGTAAGCTGTGCTTTGCAGGCCAGCCCCTTGCAGCACACAGGACACCACCCTTAAAATAAATCTCAGTTATTAAATAGATCCAGGCTCTGAAGTCGTTTTGGGCAATGTTGTATGTGAAGATGGGCACAGTGGTGGGGTTATTCTTATATGAAGTATAGTTTGCAACGTAAGTTGATATGTAAATTTTTTAATTGGAATTTAGAGCTTATTCTCAATTGATCCGGGGCAGACTGTGAAAGGAAGAGCTCTGACTTTATGGCAAAAATAGGTCTTGAGTGCTGCTTTGAGAGCAGTGGTTCCTTAAGGAAGTTCCTCACCTCTCTGTGCTGCGGGCAGCTGGTCTGTGAAGTAGCAACACACAGTGTTGTTGTGAAAGTCCTAGTGAGAAGAGGAATGTGACAGTGCCCACCACAGTCTCACCTAGTGGGGAATTAAAAAAATGGACACCGTTTCCTCCTTTTGAGAATGTTAATAAACCAGACAGATGGAGGAATGGAAAATTAAACAACAACAGTAAACACTGAATTGCCCTGCCATGGGAAAGACAGCAGGCTCCTTTTTGCTATGTAACCTTTGTGTCTCTGGCAGTTTCTAAGAGGCATATAAGGAGACTTTACTCACAATGGCTAGGGGATGTTTGTCTCTGGACTGAATCTCTATATCCCAAGAGACAGAAAGGTCTAGTAAAAAGGAAAAGGTTTAAGACTTTTACCTCATTCCTTAAAAACTAGCATGTTAGGGAGTTTAGTATTTGGAGGGGAGAGAAGTTATTTTGTTGTTGTTCAAAGGAATGAGAATAACCACTAGCATCAAGAATGATGCTGATCGTTCCTTGTGTGGAAGGAACCCAGTCTGGGAGAGTGGGGGGAGTCTATTCCCACAGGATGTTCCGCGGTAAAATAGCTGCTGACCCCAGGAGGTTGTGTTTGCCCTGGCCCATATGGGGAGCATCCACCCTCCCCAGGAGCACAGGGCAAATGGTCAGGGCTTTAGCCTGCTTCACCCAGACAGCTGGGAACCTGGTCTTTGGGCCTCCACTTTCACATACCTTCAGCAATTACAGATCCTCTTATTTTTTAAGTACTTTTAAAATTTTAATAGCCGGGCGTTGTGGCGGCACCTGCAGTCCCAGCTACTCGGGAGCTGAGGCAAGAGAATCGCCTAAGCCCAGGAGTTGGAGGTTGCTGTGAGCTGTGTGATGCCACGGCACTCTACTAAGGGCGAAAAAGTGAGATTCTTTCTCTACAAAAAAAAACAAACAAACAAAAAAAAACTTTAAGTTAAAATTTATATACAGTGACATATATAGATCTTAATATGCAATTTGATAAGTTTTTAAAATTGTATATGTATTTGTGTAACTAACAATACCCAGTCAGTCCCCACCACCCACAGATAGCGCTGTTCTGATGTCTACGAGCTAAGTTAGTTTGGCTTTTTCTTGAAGAATGTACTTATTTTTGAGACTACATTATTATCTGTTTCTCCTTCATAAAAAAAAAAAATAGACAAGTTTCCTTGGCTGTAAAAAATAAGTCAGAGAATATAACTTTTAGCAGGACTTTGGATTTGTCTTTGTTTCTCAAAGTTGAAATTGCTCCTTTGGTGAAATATATATTAATAAGATATTTATGAGATCCAAAGACTAAGCCTTGGTATGCGCTGGGAAACCCTTGCTCTTTGGGATTCCTTTAGTTTAAAAGAATAGTCCTTAAGGACTTGTATTTTACATTGCTGCTGGTTTTAAAGAATGTAGGCTTTGAGATCAAACCTGGAGAGTGACTGGGTCTCCACCTTCTTGGACGAGCCATGTAACTTTTCTGAACATAATAATTACATGGTTATTGTAAGGATTAAATAACTTAACAGATACAATGTACTGGCCACATGGCAGGCCTACCCTTCTCTGTTTTTTTATGGTCAACTTTCTAGCATATATATTTTTCTGGCCTTGGCTGGGAAGAGATTTATTAACTATATTAGAAACACTGGCATGGGGTGGCAACTATGGCTCAAGGAGTAGGGCGCTGGCCCCATATATTAGAGGTGGTAGGTTCAAACCCGGGCCCGACCAAAGAAAAAAAAGAAAAGAAAAGAAAATGAACACTGGCATTGATCATGTATTTCTGATGCCAGTTATCTTCAGGACACTTTTTGTATGTTGCAGCTTCACAGAAGCTTCTCTTCAACTTGGCTGTCTACTTCTAGCTATCCAGGCAGTGAGGGTCATCTGAAGTGTTCTCATATAGTCATATTTCTGTTGTCCCCCAACCCTGATGCTTACCCAGATAAATAGTAGGTACGAGAGGTGCTTGTATGTACAGAAGGATAAAAGTGATTGCAGCCAAATAACACCAGTCTTATCAGTCATTTAAAGAAATATCAAACCTGGATTCTAACCTGATTAAAAACCTATCAGCTCAAAACCACGTCTAAAAAGGTCAAAATTGGCAAAGGTACACACAGATGACACACAAGAGAAAACCAACATAGCCAATACAAATTTTAAAAGATGTTCAGTCTTTCTAATAATCAGGAAATTGCACATTAAAGCTATAGGGAGATACAGTTTTCTACCAATCAGATTGACAAATGTTAAAAAAGCCTGACAGTAACAGACGCTGGTGAGATGCCAGGTGAACGGAAAAGCTCCTTTCAAGCATTTCAAGTATAGGTATAAATTTCTGTACTCCTTGTGAAGATTTAACTAGTGAAGTTCCTGGACCAGATGTTCCTCATCGCTTGTTTGGAGTGACTATAAATCGCAAACAACCCAAACATCCATCATTTGGGGATCAAACAAATAAAGTTTAGTATGGAATACAATATTGTATATAAAATGAATGAACCAGATCTTTAGGAATTAATCAAAAGAACAATATTGAGTATAATCACAATTTGCAAAATGATGAATATTATAAGATTTCCTTGAAGAAACCTTTTGAAAAGATAAAAGGACTAGGTCTTGTTAACAGATTCTCATATATGTGTTTAGAACAAGGTTGACTGGGTAGGAGGGCCAGAAAGGAGGAGAATGGGACTGGAAAGTCCAATTTAATTTTCTATTGATTTAATAATAATAACCACAAAGGATAAATCACCAAATATTAATATTTAGTACTTCTGTGTCAGTGGTTCTCAAAGTGTCTTTTGTCCCCTGGACCTGCAGCATTTGGCATCACTTCAGAAATACAAATTGCCAGGCTCCCATCCCGGCTGCTACATCTGAAACTCTTGATGGTGGGACCCAGGGAACTGTTCTTTTGGGTTTTTTTTTTATTGTTGGGGATTTTGAGGGTACAAGAAACCAGGTTACACTGATTGCATTTGTTAGGTAAAGTCCCTCTTACAATAATGTTCTGCCCCCAAAAGGTGTGGCACACACCAAGACCCCACTCCCTTCTCTCGTTCCCTGTCTCTGCTGTTCTTTCCCCACCCCTCCCTCATTCTTTCTCTCTCTGCTCTCCCCCACCCCCACCGTGTCATTAATTGTCATTAATTGTCCTCATATCAAAATTGAGTACATGGGATTCATGCTTCTCCATTCTTGTGATGCTTTACTAAGAATAATGTGTTCCACTTCCATCCAGGTTAATACAAAGGCT
>CAUYRH010033890.1:0-20243 GCA_963574655.1 Perodicticus potto | reverse complement strand
CATGAGTCATAGGGCAAATTTCAAACAATACAGAATTTAGAAACTACACCATTCACTTGGGAACTCTACCAATCATTGGCCTAAAAAGATTGTTATCCAATTTGGTCTCTGTCTAGGGCTTTAGATTCATTTGAAAGGGGTCCAATACCAACTGAAGGCGAGAGAAGAAGGCCCAGCTCAGAGACACAAAGCTGGAAAACAGGACCCTGCCCCCATCTTGCATGAGCAACGACTTCTTTCTTTTATTGGATTCTAAACATCTGCAGAAGCAGGATCATCATTTTTTATTTCATATCTTATAAAATTATAACCTCCATCTGTCCAATACAAAGCAGGTGATCAATAAAAATTTGATAAATTATTCTTGATATGAAACAGTTATTGCTACTCTTTGGTTTAAATTCTTTCTCTCTTGTAAAATGCTGGTGATTTGATATGGAAAAATCCATACCCTAGAGCAGGCATCCTCAAACTTTTTAAACAGGGGGCCAATTCACTGTCCCTCAGACCGTTGGAGGGCCGGACTGTAGTTAAAAAAAAAAACTATGAACAAATTCCTATGCACACTGCACATATCTTATTTTGAAGAAAAAAGCAAAATGGGAACAAACACAACGCATGTGGCCTGCGGGCCGTCATTTGAGGACCCCTGCGGGCCTAGAGCCACTGAGCTATGCAGGCATCACAGACACCCAGGAAAGTGTGTCTAATTAGTCACTGCTGTACAGAATCCACTGGTCCTATGCATTTTACATCTATCAGCCCTTTTACAGTTCTCATCAGACCCCACAAATAGATCTGTGATTATCTTCATTTACAGATAGGAAAACTGAGGCTCAGGAAGCTTCACTAACTTTCCAAAGGTCACATGGAGAATAAGTGGCAAAGTCAGAGTTTTAACCTAGTTCACTTGAGTTCAGACTCTGAACCCTTGAGATGACTGCCAGGGAAGAAAGAAAGTCGGTGGGGAAATGGCGACCACTAAATAGTTGAAATGAGCCTTAGGAGTCAATTGGTAATAACAGATGAGCTGCAGAGTTAGACCTTGTTCTGGGAGCTTACCATGGTATAGAAGCAAAGAAGGGACCCTGGGTCTGTCTGCCTAGTTGGTGGTTTCAGCCAAAGCAACCCAGGGAAAGGCCCTTGTCTCTAAACAGATCAGTTTCTTTTTGGTTTTGTCTTCCCCTTTATCTCCTAACGAAGATGATTTGAAAACATCCAATATATATGTGTCCAGCTGAAAAGAGAATAGATATAGCTTCACTTAGGACTTGAAGCTCACAAAATTACATACTCCACCCATGGAGGTAGGAAGTTGCCAATCTGAAGAGGAGAGAAGAACTACTGGTGGGAGAAACTGAGGTAAGTAGAGCCAGGATGAGCCACGAGGATAGCTTGTCATTTGAGTTGGGCTTAATAGATGCTAATAACTAAAGGAGTTGTACAAAGAGACAACTTTCCACCAACAACAGGTGAGCCACTATTTTCCAGTTTTCACCAAAGACAAGGAAAGAGAAAATATGCCTGAATTGAAATGTAAGAGAATTATGGTGGATTTAATGAAATTGCCTAAGAGAAGTTTTCTAACCATTTGGGATTAGGGATTAGGAATTTGTGTGGTTAGGGAACCTATGTTCAGATTTCATAGGATCATAAAGGCATAAAACTTTAGAGCTAGAGCATATCTCATACATAATCTACTTTGTGGTCATCGCGGCATTCTAAAGATAATAAAAAAAAAAAACTCATCTGAATGGTTTTTATAATTACCTAATGGTCTGTTATGCAATAATTTAAAATTATGGTGTCCAAACTACGTAACTACTTAGGAAAGGTTTATCATTTAAGCATTGTAAGAAATAATAATAATAATAATCAGAGACAAAATAATGTGAGCCTTTTAAAGATAAGCAAAATGAGGTTCCATCTTTGGAAACTGGCTTCTCATCTTTTTCGGGTTTGAGAAAGACCCTGATTGAAGGTTTGCTTTTTTTTTTTTTTTTTTCTTAATGCCTGTAATTCAAGGTCATTTCTTGTGTGTGTCTTTACTGGGTGACTTCTCTTCCCCTTCCTCCCCTTCACCCCTCCCACTCCTTAACCTGCAGAATCAATTCTACCTCATCTATATTCTTGTAACACTTTATGTACATCTTAATTTCTAAAGAAAATTTATTAAAAAGTAATATATGCCCAGGAATGCAAGGGCAGTGTGACATAAGAAAATCAATCAATATAATATGCCACATTATACAACAACAAAATGACATGCTCATCTCAGCTGAAACAGAAAATGCATTTGAAAAACTCCAACACCCTTCCATGACAAAAACACCCAGAAAACTAGGAATAGGAGAAAACTTCCTCAACACTATAAAGGGCATTTATGCCAACATCAAATTCAATGATGAAAGAACAAAAACGTCACCATAAGACTGGAAAGAAAACAAGCAAGGTCGCCCATTTTTTTATTCCATTTATTAAAATATCCCAAATAGAAACATCCATTAAGGACAAAGGGGACTGGTGGCTTGCCAGGGAGGAGGGTGGGGAGAAACTGCTCCATGGGTAAGGATTTTGAGTTTGGAATGATGGAAATGTTTTGAAACTAGACAGAGATATTGGTTCCATAACATAGTGGACATACTAGATGCCACTATGTTGTCCACTTTAAAAGGCTGAATTTTATGTCATGTGAATTTCACTGCGGTAATATGTTATTAAGTTCAAGAAAATGAGTCATTTGAAATCCAAATTCGAAAGACAGTAAATGCAATTGCAACAACAACAACAAAAATAGCCGGGCATTGTGGTGGGCGCCTGCAGTCCCAGCTACTTGGGAGGCTGAGGCAAGAGAATCACCTAAGCCCAAGAGCTGCAGGAGAACGAGCAGAGAGCTGTGAGCTGTGACGCCACTGCACTCTACCGAGGGCGACAAAGTGAGACTATGACTTAAAAAAAAAAAAAAGACAGTAAATGCATGTGTCAATGAACGTTTTCACGCTATCAACTGCTTACATTCCCACTGTTTCTGCTCCTCTGTGAACTCTCGGCAGCCTCAGCACTCACACAGGATTCAGTGGGAAAATCACCCAACGGGAGGGAGGCGGCCAGTGTTCTGCGCTGCGAGCTGCCTGGCCCGACCCCAGGAGGATGTCGTTAGCACGCCACCTTGTGTCCAGTGTGGGGATTGCAGCGACCCTCCTGCTGCTGAGGACCCACGAGGTGACTTTCTGCCTTTCTTCCAGCTGGAGTGGTTAGGTCACTGGTTATGCATACAAGGATTGGAGCTGTACACCTTCTTGAAGACCTCATGATGTTTAATATCAAGACAATCGGACTTATTCTGGATTCCTTAGGGAACGGAGCTTTAGAGACGTCCCCAGAGAGGCCTAGGGAGTCTACCGGTCCCTGAACCTTAATGGTGCTTGGGGGTCCTGAGGAGGGGAAGCAGGGATTTCCG
This sequence comes from Perodicticus potto, assembly GCA_963574655.1. Lineage (NCBI taxonomy): Eukaryota > Metazoa > Chordata > Mammalia > Primates > Lorisidae > Perodicticus > Perodicticus potto. The sequence continues at coordinate 16,783 of CAUYRH010033890.1, read as the reverse complement.
GCCTGCTCCATCTCCGAGTCCAGGAAGCTGGCCCCCTTGGCAGGGTCTGGGGCACCACCTCACCCCTGCCTCGGCCCCACTGCCTTGACATGAGCACACGGCCCTATGGTGTCATGATTTCCTCTTGGTGACACGATCCTCTCCATGAAGATTGAAGGAACGCATTGAAATGTGGTTCCCTGGAGATGGAGTCTTTCCCCCTGCAGCCTTCACTAAGCTTTCGTCTTCTGGAGCAGGCAGCGTGCTGCAGGGACGCCCAGAAGGCAGGTACACTGGCCTTGCACCTGTGTCACCGTGTCAGCGGCACTGGCTCCCTGCTCCCCGCCCCCAGGCGCCACCGTGTCTGCAGGCCACCCGTGGATTCTCGGGCCTCTCCTGTGACTTTGCAACAACACCTTTGCGATCACAGTTCTTCTAGAAAATAGCTCTTAGAAGTTTCCCAGAGCAAGAATTGGTTACTAATGAGACCCGAATGTATAGCGAGCTCCCTCAGTTTCTCATCTGGTCACATTTGCAAGCGGCGTTTCAGTTCTGAGAGAATATTTTGGGACGTGGTGGTTAGTTTAAGGAAGGACCAGAAATGATCATCTCGCTTGACCTTCGCAAATCCTCTGAGAGATAAATGGGGAAGATTATTAACACTTCGTGTAAGTGTTAAACCAGGCCTTGTCTTTGTTTAGGAATAAATATAAAGTGGGAGATTCACTTGCTGAGTCTTTCTAGAGCTCCTAGGATCATTCTGCTCGTTCTCCTGGAAAGCCTGCCTTCCTCACACGTGTGATTCTTCAACGACTGTGTGTTAAGATGACAGCATACCAAGCCGTGCCCTACTCTGCTCATCTTTCCCATCTCGGCTCTTCAGCCAAATGACAATGTTATGGGTGGGAACAGAATTAAGGACAATATTGCTAACATGTATTCTTGCACTTGGAACAAAGAACGGCAAGGTAAAACTGATCATTTAGTCAAGGCGCCTTAATAATCTGAATATATCCTGCCCTCTACTGGACAGTGGTATTAACACAGAAATGTAGGTTGTGTCTGTGAAAAGGAATACGGGCTTCTTTGGGGGAAATTGCTTGCACTGTGGTTGTTATTACCAAGGTACAGCATTCAATTTTCATTGTCTCACTGTCAACTAAATACACGCATACACAGGTATACACACAATTTTTAATCCTATGTTAATAAAATTGTGAACACAAATTTTTAATATTTTTCAAACTATAAGTCTGAACAGCCCAGATCTTATGTTTTTTCCTTGCTAATTTCCTAGGGAAAGAGCTCTTTGATAAGGATTTTGAGACTCCTGCTTTTGAATAAAAAGCTTTAATCTTATTTTTCATTTTAGTGTGATCTGGAGCCATGGTTCCCAAATTTGATGATTTTCCAGAAGAAGAAATCTCCAAAAATAAATCAGATGATTGTAAAACCTTTCCGCTACTATCATCACAATTTTACAAAAGAAAAAGCATTTTAACATTCAGAAAAGGAATGTAGGAAAGATGCAATGACTCCTTTAACCTTATTTTTCCTCCTGAGTGGCCACCACGTGTGTGCTACAGCCCTGCACGATCATTGAGAAACCACTGTGTGAAGGCAGAGGCCAGGTAAAGTGAGTTATTTTCCAACTAATTGATTATTAGCTGAAATGAAGGCCATGATGATATGTGAAAATACACAGAACATGAATGTGGGCGTATTTGAAGCTTTCTCCCTTTCTAGAAAGTTCCTATGTGTCTCTCCCTTGTATCTCAGTTTGTATTGCCATGGTGTCTTTCTGTCCTTATGCCACCAGATCCAGGCTGAGGCATAAGGGCAGAAAGACTCCACGGCAATACAAACTGACTCCAGTGGCTCCCATGACAGCACCCTGTTGGTTTCTCCTCTGCTCTCTGGCCACTTCTAGTTAGTCTCTTTTGCAGGCTGTCCATCCCCTGCCTGTGTCTGCCTGCTGGTGTCCAGAAGCAAATCTAATTCCCATGACACTCATCTGGGGACATGAAAACATCATCATATTCACCCTCAAGATTTTCTCCAAACCGAGAATCATCAGGTTTTTCATCTGACATCTATTTGTCATCACACCCCCACCCTGGAGTCCTGGGTCCTGTCCCTTGGGTGTGCTCACCTTTGCACATGCCTCTCTCAACAAGCAGTGCCAGGGATCGGTAGAGCAGACCCCACCTCCTTCGCTCTGTTCGTTATTTCCTTATTAATGAAGCCCAGGGTTGCTCGGGCTGACAAGCACATCACTTTCAACTCTTGTTAACTGAGTTTAATTGTTCTCCATGCATTCCACCACTAATCTCCTAAAGCTATACTTGTATTTTTTATTTCTTCTTTTCTCAAATTTATAACTTTTTCAAATTTATAATTTATGCATGTTCATTTAAAACTCAAGTGGCAAAATTAACTCAGCCTTCAGCTTTCTTTCACTGTGAGCCCCCGTTAAATTAACCAGGAGAAATCCAGCCTCTGGGTGACAGGTTTTACTGATGTCTGCAAGTCGTTTTCCTCTTTGGGAGACAGAGGGAAGATGTGCCTGGTAGAAGATTCCAGTAGCTCAGCAGGTTGGGAAGTTGACAGACAACAAAGACCCGCTTAAACACTAGGAATGTCCTAATCCAGAGAAATCCTGCACAATGGGAAGGCTCCGCCTTTCTGACAAAATATGGGTGTATTATTTTGCCCAAGACTGTTACCAATGATTATAAACCTAGTGTCTCAACACCATAAAAATGTACTTATCTCCCACAGTCCTGAAAGCTAGAATCTGAAATCGAGGCATCAACAGGCCCGAGCCTCCTCTGAAGGGTCTAGCGGAGAATCCTTGGTTCTTCCAGCCGCTGGCAGCTCCAGGCCTCCCGTGGCTCCGGGCTGTACCGTTCCTCTCACTGCCTCTGCCTTCATGTGTCTTCTCCCCTCCTGTGTCTTCTCTCCTGTCCCGTACAAGAGAGTAGTCATGGGATTTAGGACCCACCTAAATAATTCAGAATGATCTCATCTTGAGATCCTTAACTCTTATCTGCAAAGACCCTATTTCTAAACAAGGTCATACTCATAGTTTCCAGGGAGTAGGATGTGGACGTGTATTTGGGGGGGAACACCCATGAATTTTTTAGGTATATACCAATAATTTATGTTTTTCCCTCTTGTTTTCCTTAGTTCCCAACAAACACATTCTCCCCGGGGTGAGTTTTTAGCCCATGAAATACTGACATGCTTCTTTCTGAGTTTAGTTGACAAACAAAAGTCAACAGACAAACAAAATCCACCCTGAAGACTGAGAAAGAACAGACATGTCTGTACTCTCTAAAGGTGTGTTTTGGTGTCACAACTCAACAATCTAATAGAAATTAATTGAGCACCCACTGCCTGGGGTGCTTAGTATAAGGAATGCTCCCTGTCCTGAGGCGTGTTCACTCCAGCTGGGAAGAGTAAAGAGGGGAGGGTAAGATTACTATGCACTGAATGTTCATGTGCCCCCAAATTAATATGTTGAAACCTCCATCCCCAGTATGATGATATTTAGCGATGGGGCCTGTGGAAGGTAATTAGGTCATGAGGGTGGAGTTATCATTATGAAATTAGTGACCTTTTAAGAAAAGACTCGAGAACTAGCTCTCTCTCTCTCTCCAGGAAGAGTGTCCTCATCAGAACCAAGCCTCCTGGCACCTTGAACTTGGACTCCCAAGTCTCCAGAGCTATGAGAAATAGATGTTTGCTGTGAAGCCACCCAGTCTTTGGTATTTTGCTACAGCAGCCTGAGCTAAGACAGATATATACACCAATTCCTATACAGGCAGATGCACTTAATTCAAGTTTATTCCATATTATTCTTATTTTTTCATTGCTTTCCCTCCTTACCTAAAATTAGTACCCAGAAGCCAACGCCAGCTCTTCCAGCAGGGGCCTTCGAATAACTTTCAGGACCAGTGGGTGTTTGCCCGGTAGCTTGTCAGTAACCCGCAGTTCTTCTACTTTGGAAAGGGTGGACACCCACAGTACCACACTAGCTCTAGCCAGGCTACAGGGCATCTTCTCTCTTCAGCTGTGACTTGAACTGCTTGAGGGGTAAATCAGACCCAGATTTAACTTGGTAACTGATTTGCTCTCTGGGAATAACCAGGTGGATTTTCCCATTGATTATCACCAAACTGGAAGTTGCTTTCTTACTTCTCATGGCTCTGAAGATGTAATACCCTGAGATGAAATGCATGCCGGGACCTGAAATATTGATGCAGCTTTAATAATTCTTAGAGTGGCTAAATGACTTTGGAAACCGTTCAACTGTGGATACGTGTGCTCATTCTGTTGAGCATTTAAAATATTAATAGGTGCATTATGATAGGGCATTGATAATCCGCCACAGATATAATTTTGGTTAATTACAAATGTTTGTTAAACTTACATATATACAAATAACCGTAAAAATAGTAGTTGAAGTAATGTTGAGACTAGTAATGATCAAAATAGCTAGTTGAGTTTAGTAATTTATATGTGCAGTTAAATAATGTTTAAGAATAGTAAATATTGAATGCTTAAACTATGCTAAGGGTGTCTCATAGATATTTCTATTGAATCCTTACAATAATTTTCTGAAGTAAATATGACTTATCTACATTATCACAGTAAAATAAAGCAAGATCTGAGGAGGTTAAATAAAACACTCAAGGTCATGGAACTGTAGAGTGATAGAGTTGGGGTTTAAAGCCAGGCCACCTTAATTCAGGCTCATGTTTGGACAACCACACTCTACTGCTCCCTTCAAAAATTTTCTTGTCCCCAAACCTTTGTTTTTGTGCATTGCCCTTATTTCAGAGGGACACTAAGGAAGAGAAGATGTGACATTTACTTATTGAAGAAGTTACTGAGAAGTCTACAGCAAAGGAGTAAAGGAAATATATCACTCATTAGGAAAGAGGAATTAAAAATGGGGTATGTTGGACAATTTTATTTTCACCCTTATCTCTCTACCCTTGCTGGAGCCTCTGTTTCCTCTCTCATCCCCCCTTTGCACCTCTGAAGAAATCTTCAGTACTGTTCTGTGAGACCACATGGTTATTAAGTGCCTCTGCCTTGCAATTAATAATTTCTATGAATACGAGACACTGGAGACCCAACATGCTTCAGTTCAAAGACTATAGCCCATGTGTTTACGAGCTCCTTTTCATAAAACAGGAAATGGCTGGTTTTTCCTGAACTGTTGCCCTTAAATGTCTTTGCCAAAAATGGCAGAGTGTATAGTTTTTACCTGGTTTTGTAGTTGGAAGACTATATAGCTTTTGCTTCCTGAGCCCAAATTTCAATGCTTCAAAGAAGGGCTCACAGACAAGGGCCACATGTGTGAGCTCAGGAGTTAGGTTTCTTTGTTAAGATCACTGTCAGTTCGGCCTTGAATTCTGGAAGAGATTTTAAAAATTACCCTTCCCCTTCCATTCTGTAGACCACTCTTCTACAAAAGGTTACATTTTCCTATTAATAACATTAGCTGATATTCCTTTAGTGAATGTATGGTGCCAAACCGTAAGCTTTAGAGATGTGAATGCTCAGAAGTACCCTAGGACATGGGTACACTTGAAAAGATTGCCACATAGAGACCTTTAGCCACTAGCCCAAGATGACACAGTGAGTTGAGTAAGCAGAAGCACTGGCCGTGAGCAGTGTCTAACTGCAGAGCTTGCTCTCCTGGCCTGTCTGCTGTCCCTCGCTTCCAGGGCTGGCATTTATAGTTTTGAGCATCCCCCTCTTCACCCCTTGTCTGAGTAATCCTGGAAGTATTGTTCCCAGTATCAAAGAAGTTACTGGGAAATCTACAGCCAAAGGAGTAAAGGAAATATATCACTCATGGGGGAAGAAGAATTAAAAATGGGGTATATTGGGCAATTTTGTCTTCGCACTTATCTCTTGATCAGTGCCTGGCTTGCTGGAGCCTCTGTTTCCTCTCTCCTCCCCCTTTGCACCTCTGAAGAAATCTTCAATGCTGTTTTATGAGACCCCGTACTTGTTAAGTCCCTCTACCTTCAATTTATAATTAGCATGAACATGAGACAGTGGAGACCCAACACGCTTCAGTTCAAAGCCCATGGATTTCACAGCCTGCCAGGTATGAAAGAGAGAAAGGGTCTGGTGGGAAAATTGAGAGAAGAGTGAGAACATTCCATGTAATTCGGGCAATGGCACTGGTAGTGCTAGACCAAAGTTCAGGGAAGTGATGAACGTGGCAAGGGAAGAGGCCAGACCTAGTTGTTCAATGTTGACTTCTCCTGGGGACCCCCCTCTCTTGACCTTGACAAGTAAGGACCTTATCATTTGATCTTCACTTCCAAAAAGTTTTGCAATGAGCCATTGATTTAATTTATTTATTTAGGATGCATCTTGATACAATAATAAGATATAGGCTATGTTGGGGGTTGGGAGGCCCTGGTTCCCCAAACCCAGCTGACCCAGTTTGATTACTCAGCTGAGCTAGAAAGTTCAACTGAGGCACAGCACTAATTGAAAGCAAAAGTGAGTGGAAACTGAAAATAAAACTGGAGCAGCACAGGCAGGGTGGAGAGAGAGCAAAAGTAACCTACAAAAGTTTTGGGGTAGCAAAGAACTATTTTACTTAGATAGAACAAAGAGAAAGTTTAGTGCACCTCCAAAGAGAGTTGTAAGTGGGTCCCTCTCATGAAGGAGAAAAGGTGACAGAGAAGAGATATAAACGTCTCCAACAGTATAATTATTCTGGTTGAAATTGGCTGCAAGTCTTTCATTGGCTTCTCTGCCCCTCCAGACTATGTTGCCCTTTCCTATTGGTTATTAATGGTTTCTTTCTATTGGTTATTGGTTACCTAGGTTACTTCTTATCCATATTCTTACGGACCATCCAGACTTCCTAGTTCAGCATTCTTGGTTCAGCAGGCCAGGTTTTCCTCCCCACCCCAAAGCCCCGTTCTTAGTGTCCCTTCTCAGGCTACTATGTTTGAAGCGAGGAAGACCAACAGGAATGGAATGTGTGCCTGACATCATCTGGGAAAGAGAGTGGGGAATGGAACAGCAATGCACACTGGTGACAAACAGCACAGCTGATAAGACTCAAAGAAGATAGATTTGCATCTCATTCTATACATTCTATACATTCTATTCTATTCTAAACCTCAGTTTTCGTATTTGTGAAATTTCATGTCTAGAGGGAGGAGTGGAAATAATGCATGTAAAATATATCACAGAATATATTTATATTTATAATATGCCATGTTATAGGAATTTCATAAGTGTTAGCTGTTATGATCACTATGTAAAGAAATAGTTGCCTTTTATTACAAGTGCTATAATGGAGGCATAAAGTTTATGAAAACAAATTCTGGGATGATTATGAAGATGTCTCCAAGGGTCAAAAAAATTGATGCAAAATGTAAAATGATTACAAGTTTGACAGGCAAACCAATGCCTGGAATGGGGAAGCATTCAGGACAGAAACCACAGCTTATGCAAAAAGAGGGCGTCTGTCGTGTGTTCAGGGATCAGCCTGTTGGTTGGAAGGAGCATTAGTAGGTGGAAAGGTCGTCTTCAGTGGGACCTTGTGAGTCTTGTGGGCCTTGCTGACAAGTCTCTTTCCTACAAATTCCCTGGAGATCCCGGAATGAATGGAGTTACAATGGTAGCTGCTACACTTCAAAAACCTGATGGGGATAATTTTGAGTTAGCAGAAAAGAGTTATAAAAGCACCAAAATTGTTCTTTTCCAATAGGAAAGCACCCTATGGCAACAAGCTTTGACTATTTGCCAAAGATTGAAATATTTTCCACAGTGAGGGAAAAGAGGAGGCAGAAGGAAAAATGGTCCTTGTTCTAAATACATTGATTCATTGTATTCTTCTCTGTATTAATTGTTTTCTCTTTCCCAACAGGATTTCTTACCCCAAAAACACTAGAAAAATTTAAACCTCAGCAAGCAAAACAGAAATAATATTTATGAATTGTGCCACTTTCCTGAATTGTTCTTTGGAAAGGGATGTGGCAGAGAGCCCAGTGAAAGTTGATGTTCTGGCCGAACCACTCATAGATTTTTTTAAAAAAATTAAATCCATAAAGATCTTAACACTTGTGTTTCTAATGTCGCTACTACCTTATGCCAATAGAGCTTTGGATTTTAAATGACTTGTGACGGAAATATCAATTTGAGAGGCCAAAAAATAATCCTGTGAGCATAATATAACATTCATTCCCAGTGTAAAGTGACCTCCCACTAAGGAATAAGAGTCGTTTCAATCTTCTTGGAGGGTTGGCATGAAAAGGGCAGGCTGTTGTTTCTGTTGTTTATCAGCACAGGAATCTATGTTGGCTGAAAAATATAAGATGAAATCGCCGAAAAATAAAAATGGTAAAATTTCCACTGAAATGGCTTAGAAGACCAGATTTTTGTTTAGGGTCCATCCATCCCCTTTTCCATGAAGCACGTGTTACTTTAGCCCTTATAAGAACTCTTTCTGAAATGTGGAGGGGAAGTCTTGTGAGTTTCGTGTGAGAAGCACACGTGCCTGTGTCAAGCCGCAGGGCCATTTTACAGACCCAAATCCTTGCTTTACCCAACAGCAGATCTAAATGGCAGAAGGGTGGGCAATAAGGCTGTGTGTGAATTCAAGATGTGCTTATAAGATGTTCTTATTGCTCGCCTTTTGATGATTATGATGAAGATTAAGACAGGAACTTCTATTTGCTAAGTGGTTACCATGTGCCTGACTTTGTGCTGCTGGGCTTTATGTATATGTCACTTTATGTATAAGTGACATATACATATCCCTGCAATGGCCACCTGTCTCATAGTTGACTTTTTCTTCTGAGAGGCGAGTACAAGAAATACTCTGGCTCTGATCTCCCATTAAATGCGATGTGGTCCCTCAAGAAATCACTATAAAATAAAAAAGGTTATTTTTAAGGTACGTGTGAAAATCATCTCATTACCTTAATACCCCAATCATAATATCCAGATAGTGCCTTTCAGATCCAAGGCAACAACCTTAATGAGTAAGCACTGCACTTAAAACCTAACAATCTTACTTTATGCAGTACATCTGAGGCAAGAATTATGCTGTTAAACCAGGCAAAAAAACTACAAAGCTCATTTTCTCCAGCAGAGGGCAGTCGAAGCCTGTGAAACGAATAAGACTCCCACCTCCCCATCTCCAAACTATGCTAATCTCTAAATTTAAAATTGTGTTATTAGGTGAGTCCTGGTAAAAGATCATCTTGAACAAAGGTTATTTTTGATGCAATAAAGCCTACTAAGGCTTTTTCGACGTGGTCTTTCCCCTGGAAAATTAATTACTTATTAAAAAATAATAAATTCCACTTTGTTTATTTTTTGCCTTAGACATTTTAAATTGTAGAAAGCTTTAAACATTTAGAAAAGCACAGAAGACATTAAAACAGATCAAGAAGAGTACCCGTCTCTTGTTGGTGTAAAAGCAAATTGCATCAGCTTTCAATTTGCAGTTCTAAGCACACGTCCTATTTACTAGCAAACTCTGATCAAAAGTAATACGTGAAAGAGACGGGAACCAGATGTTGGAAGTTTGCGGTTATCATCGCTTATCTATCGCTAACTTATTGAAATATTTTCTTGACAATATTACTTTAACTACATAACAAAAACTATTGCTGGGTCAGGCAAGATGGATTTTTAACTTTGATTCTCCTGCCCCTTGTTTTATGTATCTTGGGCAAATTATTCAACCGCTTCAACCCTCAGATTTCTTACCTATGAAATGTGAATTAACAGCCTCACTCACTTTACAGGAGTACAAGAATTCAAGGTGAATCCCATATAAAACATTTAAGGCAGCATCTGTGCTGTGAATGCGCAGGGGTGTTATTAACCTCCTTGGGATTCCTTCAGCTTCTTCGCGATTGAAATAAAGGAAGTTAGAAGAGATCTCTAAGTCACTGTCAATTAAACATGCTGAATTTTATGTACTTCCAGATTTCATTGTTAATACCTAAACTGGGCTAGAGATACTGCCTCAGAGAGAATCCCATACTCTAAATATCAGACCCTCGACCAGGTATGAACAGTAGCTGGTATAAACCTGCGCTTTCTGGCTGGTATGAAATACCTCCCGAGCCAAAAGCTTGCACTCTGTCATGTTCTTTCATGGATTTTCCTCCCAGTTCTTTTAGAAATGAGGACTATATCGTATTTCTTGATTTTAGTGTTCAACTCAATTCAATTAGAATCATTTATTGGGTGCCTCAAATGCATAAGGCACTTGCTAGTCACCGGAGGGGACAGATAAATGAGAGACACATTTTCTCCATCATGAGAATATCACCTAGCAGAGGGAGATAAGAGAGGGTAACAAATAACCAGGAGGTAAGAAGGCAGGTGATGGTGAAGGCTGCAGTGAAATTCATCCTGAGGGGACGGAGAAAAATGCTAATGAAAACTGCACACGTGAGCCCTCAAATGCATGTAGAATTTGGATAGGATGAATGGCGTGGGCGTGGGATATGAGCAAGAACATTCTAGACAGAGGGAAGGGTTTGGAAACGGGCCAGGCCATGTTTGTGGTTTGGACTAGACAAAGCAGTGCTTTAGGGTGGGTGACAGCAGGAAGCAGGACTGGAGAGAGAACTCAGGGCCAAATTGGGAAGGGCTTTGAATGCCGTGTTAAGGACTTTGAGCTTAGTGAGAAGTGAGGAGATGAGAGCCACGCTTCAGGGGCAGTGCAAGGAGCAGGTGGGCAGTGGAGAGAAGGTCGGGATGGGCGACCGCAGCCGTGGGTGACCTCAGTGGTCTGCACAGAGGTGTGACCAGCTCTGTGTGGTGGAGTGAGGATCGGGTGAGGAGTTAGAGGATGAATCGTCTATTCGTTCTGCTTTCATTAAACACCTACTCTGACCAGGTACCAGCCTTCTATGGAGAACACAAAGGGAAATCAGAGGATCGCTGCCAGTCTTTGGGGGGACAGTGCTAATTTAGTTGCTACTGAACATACAAGGATGTTAATCTTAGTGGTGGGGCGAAGGTGGCTAGTGAGGAAATGAGAAAAGTTCAAGAAGATGATGCCATTAATACAGAGAGAAGTAAACGACTCTCTCTGGGAGAAGGACGAGCCATCATTATGGGATGGACATGCAGATTTCAACCTCAGTTAGTAGGGAATGAATACATGCAGAAAAATGAAAGGATGCATTCGTATATGAATGAACAGAGAGATGGAAATTTGCCACCCTCCAGGGATTGGCTACTGAAATCATCTTGCTTTCTTATAAAATCTCTCTAATTGAGCAAATTAGTCGATGAACATCCTAAACCCTTTTTATACTGAGAAGCAAAGCAAGAAGAAAAGCAAGATTGTGACTTCATTTTTAACCCTATAGACCTATGTGGCAAACTACACTGACGCTATGTGTGTTTTACCTCCAATGTTAGGCCAATTCTGAGAGAGAGAGAGAGAGACTCACATGGGAATCCTTTATTTAACTGTTTGGTTTATAATTAGAGCAAGTTCCTCCCTGTAAAGTATCTTTAAAGTCACTTTCTAATCTTTATTATCATCTATGTGGGTTCTCCCTCAAGAGACTAGTGAATGTCAGGAATAAAGCTTCTGACCATTCTGACCGCAATGGCCAGCCTGACCTAGTCTGAGCCAAATCAGAGGCCTTAAAGACTGAGTTGAACGCTGTCCATAGACTCAGAACTTAGCATTCCCTTTGGGGAGCTTGAGATCTCAGGACTCTATAGGTTGCCCCTAAAACGACCTCTCAGAGAGCAAGCCTTTACCATGGGTCTTCAAGCACCACTGTGGACAGAGGAAAGTCCCTGTCCCTCAGCATCGCTAAGGCCGTGCTGTCATGTAGCTTCGGTGGAGACCAGTTAGTGCAGTGACCAGCATGGGACAGCCGCTTGTCACTACCAACACTCATCTAAATCATGCCCTGATGGTCTTGTCTGAAGAACATGGTGTTTTATATCAAAATTTGGTCTTAAATGGAAGGCCTGTGGAGTGATCTCATCTAAACATCTGTCCCAAAGAGAAGCGGAGGGTGGAGCTGCTGCACCAGATGACGGGTGGCTGTGAAGAGTGATCAGGTCATGGTTTACACCACTGGGAAATGGATTTTCTGGCCATATCTTACGGAGGTGCTTTTCACAGGAGAAAAGGACATGAGGCAAGAGGCCTCCGTGGGCCCTTCCCCTTATGGCTGAGCAATGGGTGGGTTATTACTCCATGCTTACCTGCTTCTGGAATGGGTGTGGAGACTGGGATTCAGATCACTGTGGTTCTGGGCCTGCTGTTTATGAAACATGGTGGGTGCAGGGTTGACGCTGCAGGATCTCTGACAGAAGTCTGTAACCACCTGGCCCAATCAATGTGCCATAAATCTCAGTTCCGCCATGTTTTGTTGGACATAGATTTCTGACCTGTCATTAAACATACAAGGGATTCCCATCACTCTCAGGGCAGCAGACAGAGAACACACCTTCTTGGAAGTGGGGACCTTTGCTTTTACCGAGGTATGAAATTACAGAAGCCTAGGGCACACACTAGGCAATACCTAGTTCCAGTAATACCTCGTGCAAAAAGCAGCACCTATGTTCCAGCCCATTCAGCCACCAAATTATCAATGCAATCTAGAGTAAGCTCCATTGACCTCTGTAGGCTTTCATCTCTTCATTCATAAAATGAGATGGTTACAATAAAAGAGTTTTCAAGGTGTGCTTCACACACAACTCCACAGAAGCTCCACTATGCTGGTTACAGTGCTGGTTCCTGCTCTCCCGGGCTTGTCCGAATACGGAGGAGTGAGCGAGCTGGGAAGTGCTCCAGTCATTTCTGGATGTTCACTATCCATCTGGAACCATTAGACAGGCTGGTCTCTCAGATTTGACCTGGGACAAAAATAGGGACTCGATCTTGGGCAGGCTTTGGTTCTCCCCACTCCCTTTGGGACACTTTTCCACATGGTGATCCGCGGCTGGCTTGGTCCTCTACCCCACTTCACCTCCACCACCCTTCACCGCCACCCCTACACTTACACACCCAGTGGCCAAAGCCCAATCTTTCAGAGGTTGTTCTCTTTATTTTATTTTTATTTTGAAACAGAGTCTCTCTTTGTTGCCCTCAGTAGAGTGCTGTACCATCATAGCTCACAGCAACCTCAACCTTTTTGGCTCAAATGATCCTCTTGCCTCAGCTTCCTGAGTAGCTGGGACTACGAGTGCCTGCTACAATGCCTGGCTATTTTTAGAGATGGGATCTGGCTCTTGCTCAGGCTGGTCTCCAACTCCTGAGCTCAAGCAATCCACCCGCCTTGACCTCCCAGATGCTAGGATTACAGGCGTGAGCCACTGTGCCCGGCCAGAGCTGGTTCCCTCTTTTCTCACCCTTACTAAATTGGATCAGCTTTGGCTTCAATTATCTCCCCATATTCTCTGTATCTCTGTGCAGAGATCAACTAGCTAAAGTGCTCTGGGAACCACTAAGTTCAATGTAGCTAGGAGACCTACATCTGGTAAACTTATCCGTGCCAGTTTTCCAGTGGCTGGAAGCTAGGTGAAAATGCTCCTCCAGCTAAGCCTGACCCTCTCCCATGGAAATGTCAGTTCCCTAGAGACAGTGACTAACCCAAGGCATGCTTCCTCTGGGGATGTCTCAGCTCCAGCTGGAGGTGGCGAGGGCAAAATCCTGGCAGATGGGTGAGGTAACCACATTCTAGTAGACATGGCTTTTTGAGGTTATTGGAATCGTATTAGTAGGTGGATGCTTCCACATGAGGTTAATTCTCCATTTAAATATGCACACAGTTCTGTCTCATGGCTTTATAGAGAGGAGATTCAAGTAAATACATTGAACCTTGTGAAGATGCCTAGAGACCAATGAAACCACCTTTCCCAAACGTCTCAGCTCTGATGCATATGAAAGTGTAGACATTTCCAGCAGTCTAATTATACATTATTTCCCAAGAGTGCAACTTTGACCTGTTGCCCACTTTTTTTTCCAGAATTTTTCAGGCTGCAGGAATCCTGAACTGGAGCTATTTCTCCTTGTTTCATAAAGATAAGGGACTTGATTATAAGAGTGAGATGTTCACTCCAGAATTCTTTCCCTAGACCCTATGCTAAGTTGCCCATCACATTCAAGGCAACCCTAGTGATTTAAGAGAACTCAAAGGGCCCTGGTGAGCAGCCAGATCACCAGACTCTGAAGATTATTTTCCTTTTATTTAAAGGCAAAATAATGAAGACATCGGAGAAGTAGGAACTGAGCCTTTCTGGTGAGTGATGTGGGGGGATTAAAACTAAGCAGTCCCACCCTTCTTAGGAAATGCTTCCGGGACAACTCTGGCCCACAGAGTGTTTGAAGGACACGGAGGTGTAGGGAATTGCAGGTCTGAGGAAATGCCTGTTTGATTTCACCCTGTAAATATATGGTATCAATATCTGGGGCAGCACCAATATAACAGTACGATATAAGCAAAAGATGGCATTTATTGTGAACTTACTGTGAATTAAGCTTTCGCTATATCTAACCTCATCTAATTACCTGTAATAGTAGATGTTGATTATTTCTAGTGTTACAAAAGAAGAAGCTGAAATTTAGAGACATTAAATAACATCTAAAATCACTCAGATGTTCGTTAACTGGCACAGCTGGAACTCAAGCAAACCTTCCATTCTTCAAAGAGTAGAATGTATGGTTAACTCAAAGCCCACTGCTCAGAAAGAACTCCTTGAGACATTGCCGTTAGATAGCTTTCCAGATTTTTCCCTATGACTATTGCATATAAAATTGATTTTTTTACGTACAGATATACATCTATCTTTTGTCATCTGTTTTTTTCATTTAACAATATAGCCCAGAAATAGCTCTATGTAAGCAGAGTTTTAAGGACAGATGGTGGAACAGTCTGGTCACTCCACGTCTGCCCAAGATTTGGCAGCAGACAAGTGCTTACCCAGCACTGGGTCACTGAGTGCTCAGGGCAGTGGTTTCATAAACGCAGAGCTGGGCACCCAAGTAGGTATCAAGACCACAAAGTCCCACAGCTTTGAAACCTATTCCAGCACATTCTCGCCTTCCTGTATTTTACAGACAAGGGTAATGAGCCCAAGAATTACCACCTTCCACCTTCAGGGGAGTAAAAAATGAAGAGCTGTTTTCCAAGTAACGTGATGCCAGGCAGCTGGCTCAACAGTGCAAGGCCTTCCCCCAAAGACCGGTGTCACCCACACCTCTTTCTTACCACCAAATGTCATGGTGTGCCCCGAACCAGGGAAATCTGTCCTTCTATAGGATGTGTCACTGCAAAAGGAAAGGAGATTTTGCTGGCTTGTGGTTTCCTTGGCTCTTAGAATGTTGAATACAGCCTGTGCATTGGCAGCCGAAGACCCCCCGAGAAACCACAGCGGTTGGAAATGATTAATTCCTGTTGGCCCTCCCTTCCGCCAACATCAGTACCTGTCTCCTGATAAATAGCCACGTGAACACACTCTGAACACAATGTCTTCGACAGCAAGCAATAAAAATGTGCCCTGACCCGCGGAAATAAATTGTACCAAATGGAGTTATTGTATCCATTTATTATTTATTAGTCATGTCCTGTGGAGTGGTTAGTGGAATAAATATTTTTTTCCAGTGGAAAATGAACGTATGACCAGCGAAGAGTAACTCCACAATCTGATGTAATAACAATCGCAGGAGAACGCTTCTCCCCAGCTTCTGCCAAATTCAATTCTCTCTATCCTGAGCAAGAGTTCCTTTCTGGATTAATGTGTTTCCTCTGTTGTTGAAACTTTTCTCAGTCCAGACCCTAAGTTGTTTATCTCCTCTGTCCCTGCCCTTTCGGCCACCACGACCTAGTTCTCCAATAGCCCCTGCCAGATGCCACAGCTACAGAAACATACTGAGACCAGATAGGTTTGAAAGACTCTGAGTGGCCTCCAAATGCCTTTGAATAGATGTAAAAGAATAACTGCTCAATATGATATTTTATTTGAAATGGCAGGAAATGTATCACTTAGTGACAACATGATTTATTCACAGTCACTGTCACAGTGAGATATCTGAGAAACATATTAAGAATTTGATTAATTTTCTGATCCCCAAAGATGACCTGAAGAAAGATGGAAGGATTTATATTTATTGTCACCTAGCACATACTGTACTTGATCATTTGATATGAATAACAGTACAAAAGATTAATCAAGTGGTAAAAACTGTCACTAGACCATTAGCCACAGAAGGCAGTGCATTGAGGAAACACTCCTTACTTCTCCAAGGCTTTTTGCCATTAAAATAACTCATGCGATACTCCTTACTTTGTTATATTTTATTTTACAATTATAAGAACCAGGAATACCTTTAAAATGTAGGTGTTCATTAATGGTAACCTCCTCTGTAAACCCGGGAGAACAATTCTGAGTCACCTTCTGAGGTCAAGAGAGTGTCTATTCTCAAGAATGGAAGAAAAAGTATCCAATGTATTCAGCCCTACTATGAAGCTAATTTATAGGTTTCGTATGAAGGGTATAACCCAACTATAACACAAGAATATAGGGAAAGGGGCAAGGGTAGGGAGGGGAGAGGGGAGGTTGGGTGGAGGGAGGATAATTGGTGAGGCCACACCTACAGTGCATCTTAGAAGGGTACAGGCGAACCTTGCTAAATGCAGAATGCAAATGTCTTCATATAATAATGGAGAAATTGCCAGGAAGGCTATGTTAATCAGTTTGATGAAAATAGTTAAGATTGTATATGAAACCAGCACATTGTACCCCTTGATTGCACTAT